>VAHH01000270.1:0-40064 GCA_013357305.1 Radopholus similis
CCAAATTTCAGCTTCTCTGGTGCACTGGGAGTATGTGAACACGAGGAAGGGAGGGGTGGTAATATAATTGTGGGACAGACCCTAGAGCATAGGCAAATGGGATTGAAGAAAAAACGGTTTTGCCATGTACGTCAGACGGTACCTCATCTCTCATCTGCTTAGGATCACTGCGTTTGAAGATTTATTAATACTTAATTGATTATTAGGTGAAATTATATTTTACAAAAAATACTCCACAAAAAAATGAAATTATACAAGATCAATGTCATATCATGCATGTAGTGCTGAAGCAAATTGTGCTTTGTGTTCGTTTTTGTTTGTAACGTTCGTCTGCGTCTGTTCGAACGCACATTTTACTGTTTTTCGCTTCTCTGCGCTCACTCAAGTGCATTCTAAACTATTTTTGTTGATCTTAGAAACACGAAGTTTCGATAATATCATTTGATAGGGATCTCCAAGAGCTATCGAATGATACAAAGATGATCACCAAAATCCATTAGCATATTCTCGAGTTATGGTCCGTCAAAATCGCTGGGGATAATTTAATCAGCAAAATTTAATTCTTTAAATAAAAAGAGCTTATTATTATTTTGTGCTGTCGTAGTTTAAGGTGATACATATTTAAACTATCATATTTTCTTTTTGAACTCTACGTGATTCCTACGATGAAGCTTACTCTGCTTGCCGTATTGTTGCTCATTCTGCTATTCGTTCCGTTGCCTGCCGCGCAATCTTCTTGCAATTGGTTTGTTTGATTGTATTTAAATTAGGGCGCTAATAAGGTCATATTTGATTCCTACTCATTCCTCTTCACATCTTCAATCATTTTGCAGCAACATGTTCACTCAATGCCCGACAGTCCACAAACAAGTCTGCTGTCGTTACGACGAGTACTATTACCAGGTCTTTTTTGTAGTTGATAATTTCCTTGTGACTGATTGGCTCTTAAGATGCTTAATGGGAACAGCAACGGAAACACGCACATTTCTCCAGTCTTCTTCAAAGAATACATGGTACGTTTTTGTATAGTTTTTCTTTGGATTTTGCAAAATTTTCTGGCTGTTCTTGTAAAAAGGAATTCAATTGGTGAATTAATTATTCCTGATTCAGTTACGGAGTGAGCATGACAACATTTTGTCGGGCATCAAATTCATGGTTTGATTTATCCTTATTCACGCATCATCAAAATTTACATTAATAGATCAACGAGGTGAGGCTCTATTACGAGCGAAAGTTGGCTGACAACGAGCGAAAGTTGGCTGACAACGAGCGAAAGTTGGCTGACAACGAGCGAAAGTTGGCCGAGATGAAGGAGCAGATGAAGCAGATTCAAAACGAGTTGGCAAACTGCATGAAAACCGCTGTTATCATTCAGCCATCGGATCAGAACCCGACAGCAATTCCGCAAGGTATTTTAGGCTAACTGCACGATTATTAATATTTACAGAATTGTACTACTTTGGGATCATTTTCACGGCATTTTGCACGGGATTGATGATCAGACTTGCCATTGTTTTGTTCCGCCGATGAATATATCCACTAAACTGGTTTTTAGCTTAAAATCTATTCTTTTTTGACTGCTTACGCGTATCGCTTAATTTGTTGACTATCTCACTCTGGTTTTTAGCTTAAAATCTATTCTTTTTTGACTGCTTACGCGTATCGCTTAATTTGTTGACTATCTCACTCTGGTTTTTAGCTTAAAATCTATTCTTTTTTGACTGCTTACGCGTATCGCTTAATTTGTTGACTATCTCACTCAGTTTATTTTATTCGTTGTTCATTTGATTTGTAAACGCTTTTTAAATAAATTTATTGGACTTTCATCCGCCTCTTCTAGTTCGTTGTTTGCCAATCGGTGCTAGGTGTGACGAGGCTGTAAATTTGAACGGTGTCTTCTTGTTCGATATGTTTCCTGTCGATGCTTTATGTCCCTATAAATTCGAAATGCTTAGAGTTGTTTCAGTTTCTCGCCACACCACTTTTCCAGCGCCGAGTTTGGCGTGTCCACTGTCCAGTATTTCCTCCGGTTTATTTGATACGCCAAATTTTTTTGCTACTGTTCTGCTTGTGCAAATCTTATTTATAAACCATTCCATACGCTTATTCGCCCGACATCCCTGTGAATTTCGAACATTTTGAATCATTTCAGTGCGTTAGAGAAACCGGATCAGAAACATCCTAGGGTTCTATAGAAAACGGTTTCGCCAAACTCTTTAAGCAACCAAAAATCAAGAAATTGGTACTTTCCACCGGTGTTGTCCTGGTACCACCTTAACACCTCAGTGACGTGACATTGGTTTTTTCCAAATTACCACTACCACCCCAGTGACGTGACATCGATTTTCCAATGCGAGGGGTTTATTTCCGTACCAAATAAGTGAAAAACGTACCAAATTAGTTGAAAAACGTACCAATAGAAGGGAATACAAGGGAATATAGGGGCCGCAAGTATTATTTTGTACGTTTTTCAACTAATTTGGTACGTAATTAATCTTTTCCGTTTTCCAATTACCATTACCACTTTTCTCGAAATCCACTACCACAACAACACTGCTTTCCACTCGGCAAAATTATTCGATCCCAAATTCTTCATCGATGTTCACATTCAATTCCTCATTATCATCATCAACGATAACTTCGGCCCTCTGCTGAATGTTCGGGGGGTGGGGCACTGCGTGCAAATTTCCGTTTTTTGAAACAATATTTTTATACGCGTTGCATTGCATCGAATTGATACGTTTTCTTTCCCTTCACTTTTTCCTCTCGTTTCTTTTCTCTGTATTTCATTCCCGCCTTTTGCATTTTCCCAAAGTAATTTCCCAACTTTGACACGTCATAACTCGGCTCCCAATGCCGAGCGAATTTGATTGCTTTTCACTTTCAGAGCGCCACCTTTCCGAAAACTGGTCATCAGCCAAAAGTAGCGAGGACGAAAATGCAGCTGATCTTGTTTCTCTACTCCTGCAGGCCTATGCTGCAATTACAATAGGCCGTCTCATCGCATCTACGCAAACTCGAAGTGCGACCGTCGGAGGGCAAAAACCTTGAGAGCCGCAACAGCGATAACTGTTACAAATACACATTTTGCATCCACCCACTAGCGCATTGTATGACAACTAACACAATGTCAGCTTCCCAAAAAACATATTTCACTCTCTCTATGCCCCCAAAAATCCATTCCATTGTATCTGTTACAGTGAATGTGGAAAACGGGGAATTCCGAAAATCACTAAGTAAACTCATTTGTCCAATAAATACATTACGCCAAAAATGCAGTTGATTTCGAATGAATATACGATCCTCAGGATCGGGCGCCCGTCTCAGAGTCGGGCGAATCTCAGGATCGGTCGCAACAAAGTTTGCGCTAATGGCCACAACTGGCCCAAACTCTATCAATCAATTAATTCCCTTCTAAAGCCATTTTGTACTAGTTACTCCATTGTCTATCCAATCACTTTTGAAGCTCTCTCTTCTGGTTCTATCATATATTGGAGGAACAGGATGAACCAATCTGGTCAGGTTGGATCAAAAAGACGGCACCGGCAAAGGAAATTGGCTGAATAAATGGGGGAACCCCAGACGCCAACAGGTGAGCAAGCAGCGGCCGCAAATGGGCTGACCCCAGCGGAGGCAGTAAGCCACAGGAGAGAGTACCTGATAGATAGGCCACTAGGGACGTAGGGACTGGGAGTTAGAGTATAAGGGGTATGGGACAATTGCTCGCCGCCAATTGCTCGCGGGCCAATTGCTCGCTGCCAATTCCTCGCCGCCAATTGCTCGCCAGGCCAATTGCTCGCCGCCATTTGCTCGCGAGGGTCAATTGCTCGCCATTTCCCAATACCCATATTTCATGTCAATTTAATAAAAAGAGACAAATGTATGTGTATATTCCTTCTTCTAAAAGCCTACTTGGCTACTCTTTGGGCTTAGACGTAGGCTAAGCTTAAGCTAGGCTAAGCTTGCCTTGGCTTAGGCTAAAATAGCTTACTTGGCTACTCTTTGGGCTAAGCTATTGCCTTGGCTTAGGCTAAAAAAGGGATATAGGTCTATAGGGAAATGGCGAGCAATTGACCCCCGCGAGCAATTGGCGGCGAGGAATTGGTCTGGCGAGGAATTGGCAGCGAGGAATTGGCGGCGAGCAATTGACCCCAACTCGAGTATAAGTAGTTGGTGCTGCTCAAATGGACTCAGGTCTCTGTTTCGTTCCTCCTCCATTGAGCAGCATTCATTCGAGAGAATTCAGTGTTCTCGTCATCCTCAAGTCCCATTCATTATATTGCTTCATTTGCATTTTGTGACCTTCCACTTCTCCTCTTCCTAATTCTTCGGCTGAGGGCGAGAGTAGTTAGTGTTAGTGTCCAATGTCCATCCTCTGGGCGCTTGTCCATCATTCGTTCGGCTACCGCACACATTCCTGCATTTGCTCATCCTTCGACCTCATTTGGAAGCGGAGCAAGACAAGTCGGCGCACGACAAGTCGGCGCAAAGGACTGGTCGGCGCTGCCATGTCGGCGCCGCTACAAGTCGGCGCAAATGGGCAGCGCACAATTATGGAGGAAAGGGGCTTTAAGCCAAAATAGCCCACTCGGCTACACGTTAGGCTTAGACATAAGCTAAGCTTAAGCATAAGCTAGCCTAGGCTTTAAGCCAAAATAGCCCACTCGGCTACAAGTTAGGCTTAGACATAAGCTATCGACGTGTCGTGCGCCGACTTGGCTGCGCCGACTTGTCGCGCACTGTTTGGAAGTGACTGACAGGGCAGAGGGGAAGGGCAAGATTATTTGGCATGCAACCGCAAGAAAGCAGCTGCTCTCCAAGTCAGAAGGGACGAAAAAAAGGGAACGCTGTGGCAAAATTGGAATTTGATGGGAATCTGTGCTGTGTGAGAGAGAGTGAAGTAGGTGCCTAACAGTTTATGCTGAAACAGTGATGACTGATGAGGTGATGAAGCATCATCACCTCCATTCTTCTGCTGGACGTTAACGGTTAACCCCTCTTGTGCGGGAGTAGTTCCAAGTTCCAACCGCCCTAATGCTTTCCTCGGGCGAGCCTACGAAACGTCTGCGGTACGAAACGTCTGGGTTGAAACCTTGAAACGTCTAGCATTTATTATATTTATTATTTAGATCTATGGAAGCTCTACAAAATGACATTTGGGAGCGAATTGAATGATTCAGATAGGGCCGAGTTATGGCCAATCCAAAACTCTATGATTTTTTCAAACTTAGTCATAAATTGGCCATTTTAGCACTAGTACGAAACCGAGGAGCCAAAGTCCAACAATAGAATTTAGCTTTAGTTGAAATTTGTTTTACAAATATGGTGGAGGGAGTTGAGATGTTGAGATCTGCAGATTTCTTGCTGTCAACATTTAATTGCACAATCCATAATAATAATAAATAATAATAACATTTGTCATCCGATCGTCCGCCCCCAATTCGGTTTTAATATTTATCTTTTAAATGCTCTGGAACCATTCGTTGGGTGAATCTTCGCACGAGTTATAAATTTTTCAAGCAATTTCGGTGGCACCGCAGAGCTGGTCAATGGTTATTCCTGCTCCAAAAATGCAGTTGATGTGTACAGATGTGCTCGCCAACGTGCTGGCATTTGTGGGACGAGCGCAATTCGGCCAACTTGGCAGTGTGTGTCGCGCACTAGCGAATATCATCGCGACCCCGCGTTACGCATTGTGTCCGCCGGCACACATTGTGCCCAGACTGGAGTTCTGGGAATGCGCTGAAGACGAAAGGTTTCTCCGAAACAAAAATTTTATACGACAAAATAAAGGCGATACATGGAATTTGGGCGACGGAGGCCTAGCCATGACTTGGCAATGAATAGAGCTAGAAGAGAGACCACAATTGGTTAGATCTTGGAAGCTCAAAATGGCATTTGGGAGCGAATTGGATGATTCAGATTGGGCCAAGTTATGACCAAAAAATCCAAAATCTATTTTTTTCAAACTTTTAGTCATAATTGTATCTTTGGATAGAGCACATCAGATTCCAAACTTTACCTCGAGTCTTAGCTGAATTAAAGTATCATGGCTTATCAAATGTCCCCATCGCCCTAAAATAACGGCCTGCTCCAAGATGGGGTGGTGTTTCATATTTATATTTATTTACCAGTTGCCACCAAAATCAATTAGTCTTTTGTTATTGTTGGGTCAAAAAAGAATTTTGGCATGTGCTTTTCTTCAGCCAAGAGGCGCACCTCTACCGCCCGGAGACTTGCGACTATTCTCGAATGCCTGCCATTCCGGAAACTGAACCGCCGGAATTTATTGCCGGCTTCGAGGCAATCCATTTGCATGGTGAAGTGACCGAGCAACTGTTCAATTTTCTGCAGGTGTGTGCGTGAAATGACAAGAATAATACTGTCATTTTGGAAAATATGATGGTTGATGAGAAATATGAATTTAAAAAGATGCTTCGAGTTCATTTTTGGTTGGTTGAAGTACGCCCCATTCGGGCCACCGACCATATTTTTCCACATAACTTTTGAACAAATGCACCTAAAGCGTAGTTTTTGATTGTAAAGCCCATTTTGCTGGCTATTTAATATTAATTTGTTTAAAACAATTAAAAATGAACAAAAGCTATGATTTTTTGAACCAACTTAGGGTCGAGTTTCTCTCAATTTCATTGCATGGTTTATCTCAATGAAAGCAAATTTTAAGCACTATTTTATGGACCTTAAGGCAAATTTATAGTTGCATTATTACAAAAGTTACAGAGCAAAATATATAGGGTTTGTGGCCCGAATGGCCAGCAGTTCCTAGTTGAACTTATGTATCTGGTCCGCCCACCAACATCATCATTCATCAGCATCAGCTATTATATTTAGCTCTAAACTGTGATCTTACATTTTCGTAAAAATGATCGAACTTTTAAATTTGGGTACCAACCCTTTTTCTATGCACAGTTTACCCGCTCGAAGTGGACACGCGTACATCTGGAGTTGTGTGCATTCACTGAACTCGTGGACAACACACCGGGCGCCCAATTGGGGCGCCTGCTTGCACTCTTCAACGACTGTGTGTGCATCAAACTGGGCTTGCTGTTGCCCGAAAATGTGGCAAAAATGTGCGCACATTTTTTTGCCCATCCCAATGTGCTGCGCTGCCCATTTTTGGAGGTGGACAACCCAAGCGGCCTCTTCGACCTGAGCCTTCTGTTGCCCTGGCTAGACCATTCGCTTAGCCGCAGTAGCAACGATTTTTGGATGTAAAGATTTGAATCCTTTTTCAGATAAGTATGGTCAGTGCCCATCAAAAACACTGAAAATTCGCTCGTTTTGCACCAGCGAAGCACGGACTCACGCATTTGTGATGGCGGTCAAAAATGTTTGAGCAAACTGTGAAAAATAATGTTCCGTTGCCCTCTCAGCAATTCATGCGCGAAGAAACTACTAATGGTGCACAACAGTGGACTATTAAATTGTACATGTTGCGCCCAAATTTCGGAATAATTGCACCATTCTTGCTGCACAACACAAATGCAACCGCCACCCTCGAAGGACGGTCAATTCCAAGCGATTTTAGTCTTGCACCTTGTAAAATTATTCCAGCTCAGTTTTGTTGGGCAGCGGTACAGGAAATGGCTGTCACGACTTTTACATTGTGCGACGGAATGCGAGCGGCTCATCGAGAACAACAGATAAGGATAAGACACAGCAGCTAGGATGTGGAAGGACGACGACAGCAGCAGAATCCTCTTCTCTAGAAAAACGAGCAACACAGACAGTGCAAAAAAGAGTCAAGCGCACCACTGTTGTGCGTATTCAAGGCGTACGCAATGATTATGTGCCCAGTTATTGTCGTGATCCAAAATAATATTGGCTGGCCATTCAATAATCGGGGGAAATTTCTAACCGAACAAAATAAATCTTAAGCCTTATACATACATACCTACATAAAGTAACTAGTGATTGTGAGTGCAAATTTGTCAGCCAACCATGATAATCAACTAGCAAGGTTGAATGTCAATCAAAATTACCACTTTTCTCAGCAATGCTTTATCATTATCACGTATCAGTCCGGTTGAACCCCCTTATGAGACAAATCTCATTCCAATATAGTAAAAATTAGTAAAAATCCACGTTATTCTGGGTTCAATTTCGACAGCTGCGAATTCTGGCACACGTTTGTTTGGCTTTTCCAGGCGGATTACGGCGCCGATTGGGCCCAGGACGTGGACACGGGTTCATTTGTCTGGGACAAGGGACACCGGAACAAGGAGTCGCTGGAGGTCTACCCGCCCGAGGAGTGGCCCTTCGTTTTTCTGCTGGTCCGCAACAAGACGGAGCGATTCGACCCCGCAGTGGTGGACAGATGGATGGCGAATGTGAACAGAAATGCTTGAACTTTGATTTTTGAAATTTGTATTGATCATTTTTAAAATTCGATAAAATTAAAAACAGTTTACAAACATAGGCTCAAATGGGAATTGTGAAAGCGTTTCATTTTTCCTAAAATTACCTCCGTTGGGATTCAGCAACTTTGCTAGCGCGATTTGCGCAACGCACTGCAATCTGCAACGTGTCTCTCTGCTCCTCCGCTGGCTGTGCGAGTCTCCTCGGCCGGCTTAATTTACGACCTTGGGGGAATTGCGCACACATCCATCGATCGCTTCCCAATCCATCTCCCCTTCAAATTCTCCTTTACCCAATATAGATCTTCAGTCGTTCAGTTACAATTCCATTATTATAACTTATAAGTGACTCAATTAATTTAAATTCACAATATTTTCCAGTCATTTAATGATCGTTTCCTTGCTCGCCACTGTGTTAGCTCCACTTTTGTTGGCTGAATTGTTCGCGGCCGCAGGCAATGAAGCGCGCAGTTGGACCGACGAAGATGGCGTCAAGGTGGAGATCATCAAGAAGATACCCGGTAAACGGGGGAAGAAGATCAGTAATGAAATTGCGAGTTGCAACTGCAAGAAGTAGTGCTGAACTGCCAGAATTTGGGGATCAAAGAGTTCAAGCTGTATAATTTTAATATCCACATATGCCGCTCAGCCCCATTTTAACTTAATTCTCCCAATTGCAGAGTCCAAATGCAAAATCCGAAGTGAGGCGGGCGACGAGTTGGAGCAGTTCTTCAAGCTGACCGACAAGGAGGGCAACCTGATCGGCTCCAACTTTGGGGGGAAGCCGTACAAGTTTGTGCTCGGCCATGGACAGGCGATGCGCGCCATGGACAACGCAATGCGGGAAATGTGCGTGGGCGAGCAGCGCCGCGTGATCATCCCGCCCGAGGCGTACGAGGAGGAAGAACGGCCGCGTGGCGTGGAAAAGGGCCAGCAGATGCACTACTTTGTCGAGCTGAAGTCCATCTTCCGCTCGGTCCCCGGCGACAAGTGGATGGAGGACGACGGACTGAGCATCGAGGTAATCGATGAGCAAATCTGGTCAGCCCCGAAAAAGAAAGCGATTGATAGGACTTTCAACGAACTGGTATAAAACTTGGGAATAGAAAATTTGATGGATTTTCTGATTGACGTCTTGAATTGTTGTGTGTTCAGGTGACGCACAAGATTCCCGAGGAAAAATGCCAGCGATCGGAGCCTGGCGACTTCATCAAACAGCACTACACGGTGCATCTGGAGGACGGCTCCTACGTGGACTCGTCGCACGATCGCGGCACAACCTTCGACTTCACGTTGGGCCAGGGACAGGTGATCAAAGGCACGCACATTCGGAGGGCCAAACAGCACTTTACGCAAGCGAAATGAGTTCCAGGAATGGACATCGCCATGACCGGAATGTGCGAGGGCGAACGCCGCAAAGTGAAAATCCCGCCACAGCTCGGTGAGCAATATAAATCACCACTCTCCACCAGTTTTACAGTCCAATTTTTGGCACTTTTCATCTAAGCTTGTTCGAGTGTAACGCTTCATTTGTTCCTAGCGTACGGAGAGAAGGGCCGACCGCCGGCCATCCCGCCGAACTCGTGGCTGCATTTCCAGATTGAGCTGCACAAGCTGATCAAGAAGGGCCAGAGCAGTGCCAAGGCGGAACTCTGATCCGTCAATTCAACATCCATTCGGGAAAATTCCAAAAACTTGTTATACTACTAATCAATACATTCAATGAGTTGCCAAAATGCAAAGAAAAATTTAAATTTAACCATTTATCACACACACATTTATCCTCAGTTTTCGATCGTTTTACCGATATTTATGACGCAGGACATCGAGGCACTTCTGAATATGTAGTTCTTCCAAGTCCGCCAGTTTCAAGTGCCTCAGTGCGCTCACAAAGCTTCTGACCCTGGCAATTCTGGCGGGCATCCCCAGCACCTCCAGCGGGTCCGACTCCTCAAATCGGCGGAGGTACCAACTGCAATTGGGACACATTCTGTCTGATACAACTGTGAAAGTCCACGTACTCTTGTGCGGCGCAAAACGTGGAGTAGAGGCCGCAGTGGCGCTGGTTCTTGCGGAAGAGGATTTCGCAAACGCTTCGGATCTCCTCGTGCGAGTCCAGCACGACCCCGCCCTGTTCCCGGTGCGCGAAAATCACCACAGCGGCTTCTGCCGCTGCCCAAGTGCACGCCGCGGCCATTGGGACGTCCACGGACACAATGGCGTCGGCCATTTGCAGCAGCTGTTCAGGCCCCCTTTTGCCCGTCTTGATGACGCACTAAACGCCACTTTCAAAAAATAGTAGCTAATCAAAATAAGCGGTTCTACCATGGCACAGCCTTCCGGATATGTGGGGTGCGAGTAATCGCCGTGCAGCTTGCAATGGTTTGTCGCCGCCCGTTCTGAGGTCTGTTCAGGGCGTATTTTGCTGGTTCCTCCCCAACCAACACTCTAACCTTGGCCGTTCCGAAATCAGCGAAAGTGCGGACCAATGAGAACACCGGTATCCTTGATGCAGGAATATTCGTGCTCCAAGCCCAGCATCGATTGGTAATTCTATTGAAAAGTGGAATTCGGCACCAAATCGGCCTGGTGCCCAAAACTCGGCCAAACATCTGGAAAAATTGTCAGCCCAATTGGACCATAAACAATAGGATAGGGGCACTGATTTAATAGTATTTTTTGTATCCTGTTTGCACTAAACACTCGTTTAACATTGATTGCCAATCTTCAAAAGCGTGGGTATAGGAGTTTATACAGTTGTGCATAATGTGTTCCGTAAAATGTGTATGATCAATCAAAATATCGACATTCAAAGTTGAAAATGAACTTGCAGGTATAAGTAAATCGTGAAAATGGGAGATGAAAGCAATGTGCGTGATCCACGTGGCAGATTTTGGTTCAAAGAAAGCGTTAGCAGAGAAGAGTCGGAGCACACTAGCCATAGAGCTACAAAAGGAATACGAGGCGAGCAGAACGAAATACAAATGCATCGAATGTTCAGATATTTGGAAAGAATGTCGGCGGGCGCAGTGCATTGTTGTTTCCCCCGAGATTGGGCGGGATCGGGGGCCGGACCATGTTCGGGCCGCCTTGGTGCCAGGGACACGGAGGGCGACTGGCACTGCCAGCGATGAGGTGGTTCTAAATTTGGACCATTCGTTGCACCCATTTTGTGTTCTTGCCTGTTCATAGAATGGGCGTGGCGGCGGCTGCCGATCAGCGGAGATGAACGGGCGCTCCGGCGGACGCGGAATGGGACTCTGCAGCGCCGGCAGGAAGAAGTTCTGCTGGCGCTCGTACATCTGGGGCAGGGCACCGGTGCCCTCTCGGCTCTGCCGCTGCTGCTGGTGGAACATCTGCATGCGCGTCCTCTCGCGTTCCGCTTGCGCACGCCGAAGTTCTTCCTCGCGTTCGCGCTCTCGCAAAAATTGCACGTCCATCTCTGAACGGAAATGGAATGGTCAAAACCGTGTGGTTGAGTTTGTTCTACCGCTTCGAATTTGACATTGGTGCCGAAAAACCAAACCGACCTGGGTGTGGCGATGCCCGGTCAAAGTAGCTTTCCGGCGCCAGCGTTGGTCCGCGCAAAGTGCGCCAACTCCGCTCAATCGGCGCACTCCCTGCAAACGTTGCGCCCCGGTTCCACGATGTGCTGCTGCTCTGGGCGGCGTCATTGCAGAAGTCGTCCAGCGTGGCACCGCCACACTTGCGGAAAATGGGCGGCGGCGGCTGTGACCGCATGACCGGCGGAGTAGGCGCTAAAACTGGCCGCATGACTCGCAAGGCTGGCGGAGTGGGCGGCGGAGCCAGCGGTCTGCTGGGGGGTCGACTCGGCGCCACCGCCCCTTCGAACACAGCGACGCCCTGTCGCGGTGGCACTGTTGTGACGGGATGCCGTTTGAACACGTCCACTGGGATCGGGTTTCCGCCTTGTGCGCCAAGCAATTTGTTCCCAATCGCCGGAGGAGTTATCTGAAATGGCTTTTTGGTGATGTACGAATTGGAATTGGGCCTACCTTTCGTGGTGGCGGATTCGGCGTTTTGACGTCCAGAATTTCAATCTCTTCGCCTTTGTCTGGTCCTTCGCCTCCTCTCTTCCCCTCCTCCTTTGTTCGGTTGGGCTCCCGCTGTTCGCTGTTTTCCACTCTCGGCTGTTTGGCAAATGGCCGCTGTTGATCTGCGGGTGCGGGAGGAGTGCCGAGTCCAGTGTTCCCCAATAGCACGGTTGAAGGCCGCTTTTGCTTGCTTTGTGCCGGAGCAACTGAGGGATTTGGCAGACCGGGCGTCTTGTGCTGCTGCTGTTTGCCCTCTTCGATGCCCAGTCCTGGTGAGGCGATTTTCTCCGGTCCAGCGGCCACGTCATTGTCATCTTAAAGGGCTAAAATAACGCCAATCTGTTCGCCAGATCCACCTGGCGGAGTGAGTGTGTTCACGGTTGCGGGGGCATTTGGTCGCGGACTGGACACGCCCACTGCGTCCTCTCCGGCCACTTTCAATTTGCGCAGCTCTGCCCTGTACCACTGGTTCTGCTTCTCGAATTGCACCTTCTGCTCCTGGCACTGCTTGAGTGCGTGCTCCACCGACTTCCTCGAGTACTGCGCCTCCTTCATCAATTGCTGTGCCTTTTTGGTGGCTGCCGCCAGTTGAGAGTTGATCGTCTTCTCTCCGTCAATCTCGGAGTTCTTCTGCAAAAGCAATGAAAAATAAAAGATCCAGTTCTGTTTATTTCTTACCGCCAGAAGTTGCGACTTAAGATCGCTGATTTCCTGCTGAAGTCGCACATTTTCCTCGACCAGTTCACTTTGGGCTCTTTCTTTCGCCTGGCAGCTATTGCACTTCTGGTTAGCAGCTTCAATTTCGGGAAAATGCATTAAAAGCCAACAAATGGACTCTACCAAGGAAGAGCTTGTCGTTGAGTTTTTCCTGCGCGTCGTTCATCTCCTCGATGGCGTTAAAACGCATTTTGCGCTCACAGGCTATCAAACGCTCTTTCTCCTCGATGAGCGGCATCAACTGCTCGAAGTGCTCTCGGTACTGGCGCCTCTCTGCCTTCAGTTTGACTACTTTTTTGTGCAGAGTGCTCAGCTCATTTGCCACAATATCATTGTGCTAAATAAAAATGATTTAGGAAAATTGTTATGTATGCTTGTTGACCAATACTAAAAAGCAAACCTTTCGGACATGTTCCACATTCTTTGCGGTTTGGCAATTCAGCTCCAGCTCAATCGATTTTAAATCATCTTTGATGTTCTTCAGCGGCTCTTGATATTGGCGTCTGAAGAATTGAACAAAATTTTTGCAAGTTTTTAGACAAACAAACTTCATCATTCGAATGATGTTGGGCACATTTTGAAAGTTGTCTATGGTCTTCTTCATTTTGTGGTTGTCGAGGCTCAGTTTCTCCAAATGCTTCATCAGCAGTTTTTGGCGAATTCTCATTTCGACAATACTAAATGGACTCTACATTTTTATCGAACAAGCATTATTACTCTCTGAAACCTTGGTCTGCCTTCTTCATTTTGATCCGTAGTTGAAGTGCTCAACTCTTGCAATTGTCCAGCCAAATGGACGGTTTGGATGAGATCTTCATTTGTTTGTACTTCTTTCTCGCTGACACTGACCTTCGGCTTGGGCCCTCTTTTCTGCTTCTGCTTGTTCTGAGGCATTTTATTATTATTACAATATTATCAATAGCATTAATTATCTGAAATGTATCGAAGTGGTTCCAGCCACCAGCCAGTAATGTGGAAAATTAATACAATGAAATCATAAATCGAAAATAAATTATGTACTTTATAAAAACAAAAAGCCTTAAAAAACTTAGCGGATACTCAACCCTACTAAATTCTAATTTAATGGTACTAGTACTAGCTAGGTAGCTAAATGCTAAAAGCGTAAAAGCTATAATAATAAACTTATCTGACCTGAAAATTGGAAAACTTTTTTGCGTTTGGCAATTAAAATGAAAATAATGTGAAATGTGGGCATGACATTGATTTTTAAGGCAAATTTGGCCAAAAATTGCGTATGGTTATTCTTTTTCCTTTATTTAGATTTAAATTTGGATTTACATTTATTTTTCGGCAATCCTAATGAATCTGGGTCCCGGACCGGTATAAGATGACATTTGGCATTTCATAACTTGGCCCAAAATGATCAGATCGACCTAATTCTGGTACCATTCGACTCAGCTCGTCGAGACGCGTCGAATGAGCTATAATTTGTCGAACCGAATGTTACCAATTGAAGAATTCAGAGAAAAATTTGAGCTATTTAAAAAATGGAAAATTCTTCGGAGATTGAAATTCTCTCCCAGCATGTCATTGAGTTCTTCTCCACCAACAACGAATTTCGACGGCGCGAGTTGCAGAACTTCCTGGATCGATTCCAAGACAGTTAGTTCTATTTTTCCATCAAAATTTGTTTACTATTTCCGTTTAGCGCCAGATTCCTGGCGCCTCGCCATCGAATTGTTTGATCCGCAACGACCCGTCAACGTACAGTTCTACGGCGCCAAAGTGATTTACCACGCGACCAGCAAGTACTTTGAACAAATTGCCGAAAATATCGACAATGTAAGGACGAAAAGTTAAGATATTAAAATCCTCTCTGTCAGATTGATTCGCTGAAGCAGTTCTTCGTGCACATCCTGACCATCGGGGCGCATTCTTTGCCGCATTCGGTGTTCAACAAACTCTCTTCCGGCCTGGCACTCTTTGTGCTGAACAGCCTGCCGGATATATGGGCCGATCCGTTCAACGACCTGACGCTGCTCTGGTCCACAAACCTGGAGCTGCTGCTGCGAGTTTTTGCCGAAATTGCCACCGAATTCCATCGGCTCAGTGTGCCGCTGGACCAGCGCAACAGCGTCAAAGCAGAACTGCAAAAGGCGGCCAGGGTAGCGCTTCTCAACTATATATTTGCCCACATGAACTGCTACAGCGCGTGGTCCAAATTGCGCAACACGTTCTGGAGGATGCTGAGTCGCCGGCATCGCTGCGCAACGCGGCCATTGAATGTGTGGAGCAGTGGCTCAAACTGCCGGGTCAGAGCCTCGCCGACTACATGAGCGTGTTCAACGCAGTCTTCAACAACATAGGCAACGATTTGTAAGTGAATAATAATCCAAAAGAAGAGCAAAATTTGTAATCACACATGTCCAAGATATATTGAGATTTGTTGGACATACCTATTTGTTCTGTTCTCATGCTTCCCTGTGTCTGTTCAGTGCGGCCCTTTCACGCATCCTCTACACGATCAAGTCGAACGAGGAGTTAGCCCAACTGCCGCGGTTCGTCTGGCAAATTGCGCACTTTGTTGCTCACGCGGTGTGCCCGCTGGTCAACGAAGAGCTGGACGCGTTGGCCCAACAGGGCGGGCCACAGCTGGCAGACGGGATGAGCGAGTTGGTGCCGCTGATCGCGTCCGTTGTGGAGTTCTGCCACGACTTCACCAGGAACATTGTGGCGCATGTGTGCGCTCAATTCGACAACCCGGCGGTGACACAAGTCTTCACGTAAGCATTCCAGCCAAAATGGACTGGAACCATATTTTTGGAACAGATAAAATGTCCGCTTTCAGTTCGATTTGCCACTTCTTCTTCCAACTCTCCACCCTGGGCGGCATCTATCCGGTGGACGAGAACATTTCGGACCTGGCCGAGCCGTGGTGGTACTCGCTGCGCGAGGAGCTGCTCCAGCCGGACCAAGGCCCCGCGTGGAGCGGGAACAAGCAGCGGCTGCGCGACCAGTGCGCGAAGCTGTTCCTGGACATGGCGCGACTGGCGGTGCCGAAACTGACAGTTTCGGAGCAAGTGCTCGCGCTGGACAAGGAGGCGCTGGAGCAGTTCGAGGTGAGCGCAGAAGAGTGGGAATGGGGGGAGAGATGAGGCAAGACTCTTTTTCAACGAAAACACTGAAAAAATGAAAAATGATGAAAGAAGCGCAAAATGATAAAAACAGATGTCGCAGACAAATAAGATCTCTACAACTTTCTATTTTGCTGTAAATAACTGTCTCAATTTTTTGTCCTGTTTCATTCTAAATTCTAATCTGTGCAATTTTCTTTGCGGTGGATTAATTCGCTACCAAAAATGTGACGCATCTGATGCAAACATTTGGTAGTGAATTATTTTCCGATTTTCTTTTCAGGCATATCGCGTTGCGCGAAGTGATGTTTCCTCGAATGCGGTGCAAATGGCGCCCGATGAGACCGTGCAGTTGCTGGCCGGCGAGCTGAACGCGGCGCTGGACGCGCGCGATCCAGAGCGCAGCGAGGCAGTGCTCTGCCTGATCAAAGGCAAATAAACCTTCCGTTTGGGCGCAATTGTTCCGCTCCAGAGGCGGCCGACTTCCTGAACGAGTCGCACCTGGGGGTGCTGTTGCCGGCGCTGCAAAGGTGCGCCCCGCTGGAGGAGTGGACCGCGCAGATGGTTCCCGCTCGGCGGCTGTGCCGTTTTGGGCGCGCCTTCCTCGAGCTGGTCAAGTCCACGGAGCACCTGCTGCTCACGGCGGACGCGGCACAGGGCGCACTGCCCGCACTGGTGCAGACAATCCTCTCCTATCTGCAGCTGGCCCCCGTGGAGAAACTGGCGCTGGAGACGCTGGTCGTGCTGATGCGCAACCGGGAGGGCCGCAACCCGCTGGAGGTACAAAATGCGACAATGCAATGGGCTGCTGATGGGAGGGAGAAAGAGCCGGCGGGTTCAGTTCAAAGCCAAAAAATCGGATTCATCCGGATATTTTGCGTTTTTTAGTAAAAACGCCATTAATTTGAGCGGAATTGAACCATTGAAAGCTGTCATTTCATTCACCATTTCAGTGCCGTTGATGTCTGTTCTCCTTTCAGCGCAGAGACGACGTCGTGGATTTGACCATTTCCAAATGCTACGCCCACTTCGCGGAGGAGACGCGTCCGCAGGCCGTTCGCCTGCTGGCAATGCGCTGCGTCGGGGTCGGGCTGTCCTTCAAACGGCCCGAAGTGATCCTGGTGGGTGATGGTGCCTTTGTTTTGTTATAGCCCCTTCGCCGTCCCAGGAGAGTCTGAACCAGATTCTGGCGCCTCGTCTGGTCCAGCTGAACACGCTGGCGTCCGATGGGCCCTCCGCACACCGGGAGGACGCTGTTCTCTTCGAATTGAGTGTGCTGGCCCAACTGGTGGCCACCCTGGAGACGGAGCATCAGGGAAAAGGTGCGTGCACAGCGTTTGACCAGTCTCGGTCGGGATTCTTGAAGAGCATGAAGACCGTTTCAACGCGTTTTTTGCGCATCCAACTAATTTCTCTTTGGCCTTTCCAACGCAGCTTTTTGCGCTCTTTCGTTCCACTACTCCCTACTTCTGGTACTGCTTCTCTTTCTTTTCAGACTCCGCCACCGAGCCGTCAGACGGCAGCAGTCCTGTGCGGCTGGTGCTCGACCAGACGCTGCCCCTGCTCAACAAGCTGCTGCTCGCCAACCACACGCCCAGCGACCATCTGGTCGCAAAGGTGAATCAAACATTCTCGGCACAAACAACACCAAAATGTGTGTGAATCTTTGAGTTGTGCGAGGTGCTCCGCGCCGGACTCAAATCGCTGTACACTCGCGTCGCCCCGCTTCTGGACACATATCTGGGCTTTCTGGACGCCATCATCGACCGGCATCCGGGCCCAGCCTGCGAACTGGCCAAGGCGCTATTCCTAGTGCGTTCAAAATATCGATTGAAAAACAAAACGGATTTTATCGATCGATCATTTTTGTTGCGCCTTTGCAGACATTCCACAGGGAGCACTCCCAGGCGCCGCAGCTGGTGGCCCACCTGACCAAGTGGTACGCGAACAGGTCTGCGCTGCTGGAGCAGCACAAGGAGGGCGCGGCCGTGGATTTGGAGGAGCGCGACGAGAAGCTGGTGGAGCTGGCCTACCACGTGGTGCGCAAGTCCTGGGAGACCCTTCTGCACGCGGCCGCCCAATCGGAGGCGGCCGCAAACGACGTGGCCTGCTTCCTGCACTGCCTGTGCTTCCTCCTCTCCACGGTGGGCAAAACCGGTTACTAATAATTGGATGTGAAAATCATTGACAAACAGAACCAAATAAATATGTTTACTAAATTTTGATTGTGTTGTTTGTAAGTATCTTTCATTCCCTGTCCAGGTGATTGAGCGGAGTCGCAACGTTGCCCTGTTGCAAGAGTCGCTGCGCACACTGAACGTCATTCTGCGGCACTGCGCCAGCACGGACAACGCGCTGCTGCTGCGCTGCGTGGACGCCGCGGCGGAACGCGCCATCGCGGTGGTGTTCGGCGCCATCGGCAGCGAACTGCACACGGCCAACGTGAGCCTGCTGGCCGACATTCTGCACCACTTCGCCGCCAAATACCCGCAACAGACCAGGTGGAAGGACGGACACAAAATATTAACTTATGGGTGAAGTTAGGAAAGGGATACCTGAGAGAAGTGATTTAGTGGCTGTGGATGCGCCACAAAATGGATTTCTCAATTCGTCAATTCCCCAGGACCACCGTTTCGAATCTGCCGGGCGCCAACTCGCCCCTCGTGAGCGCAATGTTCGGCGTCCAGAGCGCAAAGAACTTCCGGCTGCGCACACTGCAAATGCACCAAGCGGCTCTGTTGCAGAAAGTGGCGCCGAACAACGAATGAAAATGTGCTCCCGATGATTATGATTATGATATTTTTAATTGTTTGTGTTTTGCATTTTGGAGTGATTTTTCATTTTTCTCAGCTTCATTTTTAGTCAAGGAGAGTGAGTCTTTCACTGATTGCGTTGTTTGAGATTTTTATTTTTATTGCGTTTTTGCGTAATGTGTTTCCCTCTTCAACACAGAATGCCGTTTTTACATTTGTTTTTCTGTTCTTGGTATTGCGCGAAGAAGAATGAATGCCCAGACAAAATTGAATGAATCAATTTCTCAAAGATTCACACACATTTTGGTGTTTGCGCCGAGAATGAAGCCTAATATTATTATTACAAAAAAATTAACTTAGAAATTTCGTACCTATAACCTATAATTATAAAATAAAAGGCAGACGTTTCGTACACCAGCGAAAAAATTTGTCGTTGCTTCTGAATTTGAGTTTGACCGAGTTATGACATGTCAAATTCAAGGCTAAGCTTGCCTTTGAGGTGTCGATTTTGGACTCTGGTACGATTAAATCTACTATTTGGGGGTATTGTGTACTAGGGGTATTCTGCGTGAGGGTATTCTGTCAAGACACCTGTTTTGGAATTTATATTGTGGAAGAAATTCGAAAAAATGCTTGCCGTCGGACAAATGAATCCTTTATTGAAGGTCAGCAGCTCCCAAGAGGAGGGAGGAGGACCTTTGTCAGATCAAAGTTTAGCTGTAGCAGCAATGTTTTTCTGTTCCAGAAAATTCGAAAATTTGAAGGATTCATACTCAAATGCCTAAATTTTTGAACCTTTCTTTTGCTTTGAAATCTTCTATGTTCCTCAAGCTATTTTTATTTTTCAAATATTTATTCGTTGTATTAAAGGATGCTGGATTTTGGCCAAAATCGACGCCAATCGTGTGCCGGTTCCTGCACTTCTTCCGCGTACAGAATGCACGGGTGCATGTTGCAGCTGCGCGTTTGTTGGCATTGCCCGGTGCTGAACTGTTGGACCCGTTCGTGGAGCACTTCTTCGTCCAGAAACAGGCACTCGGGCCGAAATCGGATGAAATGGAAGAAACGCCGTTGTTCTCTTTGTTGCTGTTGTTGTTCGTCCATAAACTGCATCACCATATCCAGCAATTCATCCGTCAATTGCTCCACGCCCTCAAACAGTCGGATGTTCTATAGCGCGATGATAAGGGTAATTGATAATGAATTAATGAAATAATGTCGCAAGCAAACTTACCGGGCAGCTGATGAGAAACGCGGCAAACCCTCGCCAAGTGATGTGTTTGCAGAAAATGAGGCGGAGTTCCTTGTTGGTTGGTACCATCAATGTGTTTTTACAAAATCGAATATTTTCATGAAAATGAAATTCTCCACATTTTTGCCGAGAAATTTATTTTTTCCTTTTTTATGTCATCCTCTATGTCCATTCCACTTCCAGTGATGTCCCGGTACCGGCTTCGGTACGGGTTCCGGTACCGGGTACGGTTCCAGTACCAGGACCCTTTTGTTTTCGGAACCGGAAGTCGAAAGCAGCCTCCCGCAAAGCATAGAAGAGAAATGAAGGCAAAATCTCAAGTACTTTTAGGACGTATATTCTTTTTCGATCACCAAAATTCGAATATACAACAAGTTAAAATTAATATTTTAGCTTTTTTTCTAAAATGCTGGCTCAAACATAATGCCGATTAATTTAGTACATATTGGCCCAAGTAAAATTTGCGGCTGAGAAAATGGCGGAAATACCAGAGAAAAGACGGCGCTTAAAAATGCCAATTTTTCAAAATTTCGCCTGCTGGCAGTTCAATTAACTGGTATCGGAACCCTTATATATAATTTAGGAACCTTTTGGTACCGGAACCCGAGTACTCGTAAGATTTTCGGAACCGGGACATCACTGCCCAGTGCCCACTACTCACTTCCATTCCCCCCCACTCGTGCAGCAATCTGTTCCAGTGTCCGATCGTTGAAAGCCTCCGCATCCATTTGAAGGCACACGTGTAGTTTGGTGAGATGCGCGGTGATCGACGGGGGAAGATGTGCAGCAGTGAGTTGGCCTCCGGTAATGGACAGTTCGTCCAGCAGCCGAACGGAGGAGATGCTGCTGCTGCCTATAGAGCGACGAGTTTTTGATCAATGTTAAATTGGAGTCCAAAGATGTATATGTTTAATAATCGCAACTTACCCATCTAGTCAAATAACGTAAAATTTTACATATTGGAACATATTTTCAATAATTAGTGTAAGTGCCCGATTTCCGTCTGGTGCCCAACTGTCCTCTTTTTGGGGGGATCAATAACCAATTGTCTGAAACTTTTTAGTGCCCAATTGTCCGGTCCCCCATTTCACGAGTTCCCCCAATTCCGCTCTTTCACATTCACGTTAGGTACCATCATTCTACAAAATCTCACCCAGGAAGGCGGACAGCAGCTGTCCACTGTCCACTAAAAGGCGTAGTGATCTGAGTGATTCACGAGCGGACTTGGGCAGTCGAAGTTGTGCATGTTGGCTCCACGCCCCGTAGGCGCAGATCCAAAGCGAATGGATGCTTAATAAAAATAAATTTTCAGCAGATTAGGATTTTGAAGTAAAATGCAATTTTTTCTGGGAATTGGGAAAATCGAAAATCAATGACAATCGATGCTTTCAAGATACAAATATCATAGTTGAATTTTTTAATATCATAGTTGCGTTTGTTTTAGAAAAAAGAAAATTCCCCCCTTATTTCTATTTATTACCGCGACAACCGGCTAAACAATAGATCGCTACTGGTCGGGGTCGGGAAATCGTATTCCGTCATCTTGAAGTGCAACTCGCCCAAAGAAGACGCTGACGCCTCCGCAATGTTGGCCAATTGTTCCGCGCTGAGAAATGTCTCCAACGCCTTGAGCACACGCAATCGTTTCGAAACACCAACAAATGAGAGGCGTGCAAAACTGTGCACAAATGGGAAGGTTCTTTATTTTTTCATACTGTGGCTCTCGAAATTTTAACCCCAAAAATCTGCCGAGACCATTTTGAGTTTTGCAATTTAAAATCCTACAATCAATTTTCGCACAAAAGAAAGAAAATTGACCACGGTTACTGCGGTCAATTAATTCCGTACGATAATCATTTCAGCGCTTACCAGAGAGAGTTGCCGCCCATATCCAACTCTATCAAATTAGACATGCGTGCCAGGAATTCGGAAAATTGCTCCTGGCCCAATATGGAATGCGCAGCGCCTCTTGGGTCGAATAGGTGCTCCTAAGATACCAAATATAATTTTGAATTGGTTATTTGAAATAGACCGTGATTCTTCCCCACGAATGTCACAGCTGATCCCATTCAATTGAGATTTTGGAATTTTTTTAGCTGTATTTCTGTCGATCTATTAGATCGTTCAGTTGAAATTTCGGGTTTCGCAATAAACTCTCCAGATCAGACTAAATAATTTCTAGAAAATTCTATGAATTTGGTATAAAAGCGGTGATGCCCCCCGAATACAAACGCATTGTTTTCCACCTTTATCATTGAACTATGGTTAACTGATTTGCTTTTAAAAATAAAATATAGTAAAGTGAAAAAATATGGCCAAAACCCGAAATTTCAACTGAACAACCTAATATTTGCTATCCAGTGTGAAACATTTTTGCCTATATTCACACTTTTTTCTTTTTTGCATTTTAAATAAAAATTAAATATATAGGACTCAAATTAAATTTCGACCCAAGGCCTTCAATCTCCATTCTTTGAGTCATATTTTGGACCAGTTTTTGACATTTTGCCCGCTTTAAGGTCAAAAAGGGAATTTACTTATACCTGCCCTGATCAACTTTTGCCACATCATAAGCAGAATACACCAAATTCTGATAGTTATTGTTTGCGAAAATTGACAAATTTTGGCCAAATTTTATGCAAAAAATCCCCCGCCTGCCGTTCTAATTTAATTAAAAGGACATCAATCAGGCGCATTTTTCCCTTGAAATTACAATCATATACTCACATCTGTTTGGTCCTTCACTTCAAAAAAACAGGTGTTTACTCGCAGACAGCGCAGCGATTGGCCTAGAGCGCGACCAATGCACACCAGTGAGTGCCCATCAAGCGGACAGAAACTCAAATCCAGTGTGCAAAAGAGGGCAGCATTCCATCATCCGCAAGAGCAGTTGGTTGTTCTTTGAGACGACTTGTGCGCGTGGCGCGCAAAAATCGCTGAGCGCTGAGTACTCGCCGATCTGCACTTTTACGCGCGCACGAATGGCCCATTTCCACACAGTGAGGTCCAATTCGCGCAGTGCGGGGCCACAGAGGGCGAACAGGAGTGCAATCTGAAAGTGCGGGTATTCCACCTTGTATGGTCAAAATGTCAAAACTCAAATTTCACACAACTCATCGCGCCTTAATCGTAATTTTGGACTTCTCGCACCATTCATAGAAGGGATGTTGTTTGTGAGATTTTCAATACAGATGGAAACAGCAGATTGTATAGCACCGAAATATGTGTCATTTACGCAAAAATGGCCTCTTATACAGAGGTGATGTCTCCCCAAAATGACTCGCTTGCCTCACCTTTTTATGAGTCATTTTCGAATCTAGTCGCCGTGACACACTCAAAATGGACGGCGGCAGCTTTCGTCCGTCAGCGATGGAATGAAAACACAATCGGTGGACCTGTGTGCAGAATCTGTGCCGAATCATATGGCGCATTCGTCGGCTGACTGCGCACATTGAGAGCACGTCGTCGGCGTGTAAATTGTTTGCTATTTGCACCTGTAGAAAATAACAACAGCATATAATGAATGATGCTTAAAATTATCTCCCAAACTCAGATATCTTAAAAAAGCATAGAAAAATGAAATAGCGACTGCCATAATTTTTAATCTAACTATGATGTATTTTTCAGAGATTCCCAATCACAAACCGACCAGCAATTCGTCTGGAAAATCCGCAAAAGAACAGTGCAACGGATTGGAGTCAAATTTTTCAAGTCGTTGCATTATTGGCGAGCACTCACAATTTTTGGCACGCAATGGCTTTGTTTCTTGCCAAAGGGATTATTGATTGGGGGAAGAGCTTGAAGCCACCCAGCAGCCTGCATCTGGGGAAAGATGGAGGAGCGAAAGAGCATTCAAACAAAGGGCCATCTCCTCTGTGTAGGGATTAAGGTCATTGTTGAGGAAAAAGAAACAGTGGAATATCGGACTGAATGAGAGCACTAGTTCTACAATTATACCTAAAATTTATGAGTTATGACTATGACAATCCCATGGACAGCAACAAAGAGTTTTTGGCATTGAGAATGGGGAGAGAAAGTAGTAAGAGGTGAGGTGAAGAAGGGTTAGTGGAAATGCTCACTGCCAGCCTCGGTAGGGATAACAACCAGCTTAAGCTTTTTAATGCTCCAAAACTTTGCTAACAATAGCTCAACATTTTATTTTTATCAACAATGAATTATTTAATTTTTCTTATAGTAAGTAATCATAATCACTTTTATTCGGAAAACACTCAGATTTGAGTGTAAATTTATCCATGTCCGAGGAGCATAAATAAAGTAATATGTTTTGTCGAAGGTGTGCGAATCACTGGGAATTGGATTGGGGGGATGAGATCAGCAGAAGGTCGGTCAAAAGCATCGGGACTCGGGACATCCTCACGGCCACGGCCAGTACGGCTTGGTGAGCATCAGACGGCGATGTCTTTGCTTCGCATGGTGGGCGTGGTGCACCATCTTGGGCGGAGGCACAGACTCCTGCTGCTGCTGTCCCTCGTCAGCGGCAGAGGAGACCATCAGACTTCGCCGTCCTTTGCGGTACCGGTGGCGATGCGAATGGTGGTGGTGAGTGCTGTGGCGGACGTGTTGTTCTGCCTGAAGCAAAAAATACATAACTGATACCAATAAATAGGCGTTGGTAAAGATTAGAGGTCGGAGCCGTACCGTAATACGGCCGTAAAAAGCCGTAACGGTATGCCGTAATGGAGCCGTAAAACGGCGGACCAAATTTTCGAAAAAAGCCGTAATACGGCGGAAAAAATTTCTGAAAAGCCGTAACTGTAAAAAGCCGTAACGGCGGCATGGTTCTTTACACTTGGTGTTTTTGCGCCCTGTCTTCAATGACTTTTAGTTTAAATTTAAATTCTCTGTTCATTTACCGTTGCTATTTGTGTAAGAAACGGCTGAAAACAGCAAAATCAAGCACACAAAAGGATTGAATTTCGAAAAAATCTTGCGTTTTGAAATTACGGATTACGGCTTCCGTTACGGCTTTTTTAAAAAGCCGTATCGTAAAAAAGCCGTAATACGGTCGTATTACGGCGGAACGAATTTCTGAAAAAAGCCGTACCGTAAAAAGCCGCAATACGGCCGTAATACGGAAAATCCGGTTACTCCGACCTCTAGTAAAGATTTTTTGAATGGCCCATAAGAACACAATTCCATTTAAACCGAAGCTTTCTTTTCCTGGTAAATCGAATTATTAAGTGTTCACCTCTGGCCAGTTTTCGGGGCTGATCTCTTCGAGTTGAGCCGAAATGTCGTTGATTCCGCGCGATTCTGCCGAATGGACGATGGAAAAAATGAATAACAGCAGCAAAGGAAACAGCTGGAGAGGCCTGTAAATGTTTGACGATTGAGTGCAAAGTGGGAGCTGGTCTGTGGTCTCTCACCTCAACATTTTTGTGTCGGCCAAAAAACGCAGTTTCAGTTTTGGAGTGGGATCAGAATATGATACGGGTTGGGCTGGAATTGGGGGTTGGATGAATCTTTGTGTGCGCGAAATGTTTTGGTCGCGAAGAAGATGCGCCCGTTCAAATAACCCAAATCCAAGATTGGTTCGTTGACCCGGCGACCGCGTTACCCAATTACCCGGATTCCATTGCACAAAAGGGGGAAGTGGAGCGGCGATTCAAGAACATTTTCCCTCCCACGGTGGGATTTTAAATTTAAAAGAACAGATGCAAACGTAAAAGGGAATCCAAATAAACTAGAAATGAGAATCTCATACATTTAAATTGGAAATCTTCTTAAGCACGGGTATTGGAGCGACATCACATATTGGGTAAGACTAAGGAATTGGGGAGCACACTCACATTCCCTAGGCGTAGCGATGACATGGTCTGTTTGTTGTTCCCCAAAAGGTGAATCCTCTTTCGCCACCCGGTGGTGGAATGTGCGGCAAAGCAACTTCTCCTGCTGCTGGGCGGTGGGCCCTTTGGAGTTGTTCACGATCAATTACCATTCCTAATCAGATTCAGCTGTGGCGGCTCAGTTGCGCAACAGATTCACACTCCCAAATCGGAGGGAGGGTGGACTCTTCGCTGCTGCAGGCTGCGCTATGACTATGACGATGACGACCTTAACCCGGTTTCTTCTCCCTGTTTTGTGCAATCGTCGTCATTTCGGAAATGGTGGTTTCCGATTGACTTAAAGGATTTGAGCCACAAATGTGAATCTTGGATCCGTGTTTGTTCTTCTCCCAGGAAGTTGGGGAAAGTGCACCCCAGTGATTGGTTCCCCGAAATCAGTGAAAAGTGAAAACACACAATGAATGATGTTGTCTCCCATTATCGGCCCCTGATTTGGTGGGGACCGTGTCCAGTCCCCCCACAAATGTTGCAGAGCGTAATTGGACCTGACACGTTCGCCAGATGCGCTCAAAACAATGCAAGGGGAGGGGATTGCTGCCCATTGGTTGGAATGTTTCCAACAGAATCAAATGTGTTGGACTCTGAAAACAAAAACAGTCCATCCCCCACTCAACAGGGGACAGATGTTTGCATTTTCTTGACCAAATTTGGGCTGGATGAAGGAATGGCTGCGATTGGCGTCCGAAAAAGGAATGGGGAAGAAGCGAGAAGTGCGGCCATCTTTTTTTGCGCGCAGGATAAGCACCCCTCCTCCCTACGCGGTTTGCGCGCACTTGTCGCTTTTTGAGTGTCCAAATGTGGATCACTGGGCCGAGTGCTGGGCACCCGTGCTGGAGAGTGAGACGGAAGAGGAGGAAGCTGCTGCTGAACGGGTAAACCGAAGACAGAGAGCGACAGAATGGGAAAATGGGATGAATGGGGACTGGGAAATAGTGAATAGTAAATACCCATGCTCTAGACGGATCCCCAAAATCTGGTTTTGTCTCCACCGCAGATGAGACTGAATGGCCCAACTTTTTGCGCAGCGAAAATCCAACCAAACCTGTCGCGATCGATCAAAAAGGTCATCTGCCGACCAGACTCCATTTTCTTCGTTCAATTTTTGCATTGAGGGAGTGTCAGACGGATTTTGATTAGACAATAGATCCAATGTTTCATATTAGCAGATGCGGACCCAGACTCGTACTCGGCCAGCTGCAGACTGAGCAGTCCAATCTGTGCGGAGGGGGTTGGACATGGTATTAGAATTGCCGCGTAAATGCCTTCCAATGCGAGAGCACGGCATGGAAGGGCGCGAACTGGGACAGCCGGTGGAACAGCTGGCCCATCTGGATGGCCAGTTCAAAATTCTTGCGAGTGTCCTGTGAACAACGGAAGTCTGAATGGACTTGTCCAGTTATACAGTTCGTTTTACTTCGCGCCAGACTCGCGTCAATGCGCCCATCAACTGTTCGTTGTCCACGATTTTGGACAAATTCGCAGCATCAGTGTTCACCGCCAAATCGGAGAGAAGTGCCACCCCGCGTTGCTTTGACTCGCCCTCCTCGTACAGCAACTCCATGTAGTCCTGGACAAACAACACCAATCGGCGTTGGAATGCAAGATACCGCTTCTTCACCTCCTTTTCCAGTTTTGCGCGGGTTTCTGTTGGAGTACTTCAAGAACTTCTGGAACTGCCTGAACACGTTAAACACGATGCTCAGTCAGATAAACGAAAATCAAGTGCCCAGTCTCGCCTTTGTTGCTACTCGCTGAAGAGTGAAGAGTGCTTCTTTTGCAGGTAGGCAATCAACTGTTCCCGCTCTTAATCATTTTCATTATTAATCAATAAATAAACAAACGATAAGGCATCACAAATAAATTCCGATTGAAGAAGTAATATTTAGAAATGTGTATTAAATATTTTATAAACGGAGTGAAAATGTGTACAAGCTCGAAAATGAACGAGAACAATGGGACATGAGATTTGACCCGTTCCAGTACTTCCGTACGCCAAACAGGGAACGAGAATTGGGTAAACCTCGTTGAAGCAGAAAGTGTGCAGCCCTTGCCCAAATGGTGGGGCGTCTCTTCTGCTGAGACCATCAACAGCTGATTTGTCGGAGCGAGAGAAGGATAATTTGATTTGATTGACTAATTTTTCATTCAGATACATAACTCGCCCCCACAAATTAATGTTAACAAAGGACTCTCGGCAAAGGGAGGAAAGGGTCCGCCCCTTCCCCGCCAAAAGATGCGGGGTCAAGTTTGATTTGAATACAATAAATCGCCCTAGTGACTTCTCATTTCTTCACCAAGTTGATTAATGACTAACTGGAAGCGAATAAAATGGGTCATTTGGATCATAGCATTTATCTGGTAAATATCAACAAAGCAACAGTGTTCTACATTACAATTCGCAATCAGTGCAGATCAATCGCCGCACGGATCAAGAAAAAGTAGCGAAATCGGTCCCGATCGGTCGTCGGCAATCCCTGCACGTTGAACTGCACCGCGCCCAACTGCACCAGCTTTCCACGCAAAGCATCCCAGAAGTGCTAAAAAGAGAATTTAAAAATAATCGGAGGATCTATCAGCGTTTTAAATGAGTCCAAAAGCGTGCAGAAAACAATTGGAAGTGCATCGACACTTAATCGCCATCCGCCTAAGTAGGTATGCGCATTCCCCAATCCATCAATACCATTTCTCAGATTATAACATGTTTCCCAGCTTTCTATTTAGGATAGGCACAAGAAATTTTTTAAGTAAAAAGATTACCAGTTCGTTCGTCTGCGCCATGGAACACGTACGTTAAACAATGAACAAGGGGAAGTATGATCGCTTGAATTATCATAAAATCATAATCATCGATAATAATAAAATTTCGCAAAAATTGAATGGAATCCAAACATCTTAAAGAGATGCAATAAGTCGTCTTGTACGAGTTTATACCTTTATACTTTATACTGAATTGGTCGGAAATAACAACATTGAAAAGTTTTAAAAAAGCGGCTAGCCAACAGGACCAGGTTCCTCAATTAGGATGTACGACGCCGACACCTAAATGGCTCAACAAATGTATCATGCCATTCGTGATTGGACTCACTTGGAGGCGAACTCGAGTAGCCGCTGGTGGAACAACAGTCGTCCCAGTTGCTCGTCGCGTCGCGCCCGAATCAAAGTAAAACAGTTGTGTAGCACGGGTACCTCCTCCAAAAATGTGCAAAAAGTCCGCACTGAATGGCTCCCAGAGTTCTGGCTCGACGCTCTGCTTGTTCTGCTCCCTTGGTTGCTTCTCCTGTTTGGTTAATCGAAGATAAAGTCACAAGTCGGGAGTGCACCAACTTGTACATGCGCTCATTAAAGATGCCGACGAAGAGTCAATGTTGTTTCTCCTTGTGTTGTGGTGAACGGACAGTCCTCGCCCGCCAAGAAGTTGCGCCTCTGTTCGTAGACGTAGCATATGGCTTGGTCTTGTAGGAGTCACAGGCGACGTCGATGGCACAGGTACTGGTTGTACGTACTGTCGGGGAACTGAATTGGGAGGCAATTACGCAATTATTGAATGATCATGTTCAATTTTAATGCTATATAACTTAGTAAACAAATTTATAAACCTGGCTAGCGTAAATCCATTGATGCGCTTCCCCAAGCCCTTGGAAATGTCGCATAGTTCGTGCTGCAAACATCCAGGGTTAAGTTCTCACGTCATTTCAATTTCTCTTACTTCTCGAATTGTCCGATGCAACCAAAACTGGCGTCCATTCGTAGAACTTTGAATTTTGGACTTAGATGATTGAGTACTATGCTCTAAACAAGCAAGTTAAAGTTGGGATAACCACAATTAAATCGGAGCAGATCATTTGGGTGGATAGGCCATAACTCAGTAAAGGGATCATTCCCACACTCTTCCAGCTTTATTCCTTGCCAAGTTATAGCTTGTCAAAGGCCCCCATCGCAAAACGTCGTCGACCAATGAAAGTGTGGACCGAGCCAGCTCCATGGTCCGTGTCTCCATGCTCTGCTCTCACACTCAACACTTTCGCTTCAAATCTGGCTGACAGATTGCCAAAATATCGTATAAGTGAAATAAAAAGATAGTTCAAAATACTAAGTATGTCTTTATTTTTCATTATACATATTTATCAATTATCAATTTGGCAGAATAATAGGGAGGCCCTTTTGGGTTTTCAGGTCAAAAATTTTCAAATCGACAAATTCTGGTTTGCTTTCAGATTTTTAGCAATAAAACGATCTTTCATCTGCCTCCAACCATTTGCTCGTCAAAAAGATGTACAAGGGTTCGCAACAAAGAGGGGGAGGCCAAAGTTCACGTGGAAGAGGAGGGCGTGACGGCGGACGGTGGGATGGCGGGGAAGGTGGTCGTTCTGGATACAGCAACAGAGGCGAAAGCTGTTCGAGCAACGCTCCACGTGGAAGCCCCCCAACACGACCGAGATTTAGCTACAGGTTTGATTCACGCGAATGTTTATCCAAAATGCAAAATGGCTGAATCACATTCAGCATGAACCGTGGTGGTCGCTCCCTGTTTGCCATGGACCACGTGTCGGGACAAAAACGCCTTATGTCCGTTGAAGATTATGAAGAACAGCAGAAGATCTTCGGCAACCAAGAGCCGACTGTGGAAAGGGCCGCCGATGCCGTTCCGCCAACGCCAACTGTCGTAGAACCGAACAACTCGAACTCGGCAAACAATAATGCGGTTGCTGTTGTAGCTGCAACCATTTGCAAGCCACCTGGGGGAGAGAACGTTTCCAACAAAGAGGCTGTTGAACAGAAACAGCAGTCGCCAGTGGAGAAGTCTGTTGGAGCTGCACAGAAAGAGACTGCGCAGAAGGATGATGATGGCGTTGTTGCGGCTCCTCCTGCTGAATCGGTTAAGAATAAGCGCAAGAACCTCAGTGTGACATGTAATTTTCTCTAATTTGCATAAGTCTGGTTGATTATTGCCTCTTGCAGTTGCCGCTGATCTGACGGGGGAGTCTGCCTCCGCACAAGAGAAGGAGAAGCCGCCGAAACAAGATGAAACTGCGACTGTGGAGAAGACTGTTCTTGATATGGTTCCAGAGGAGGAGAGTGTGGCCATTACCATGGACTCGGTGAAGAAGACGGTTGCTGTTATGGCCAACTCTACTTCGATGTACGTGAAGAATGCCGCCGAGGCCTATGCTGAACAGCACACCGAGAACAAAGGTATTATTGGTGGGACCAGAACTGCCCGAAAACTGGATCCGATTTGCAGACCAGTGCAAGGGCTGTCCGCACTGCAACACGTCCAAAGAGGCCATTCGTACCTTCGCGGCGCTTATGGGCACCATGGCCGCAAAGTTCAAGGAGTTTGCCGATTCTTTTGGTGGATCTGAATGAGCGGGTGGATGAACGAAGAATAATCTCGTTGCTGAAGAGATGCAGAGATCTTCCCCTTTTCACGATATGCCCCAATCATCATCCTTCGTATCATCATCATCTCACATATTTTTGCTCCCACTGATCAGTGGTCGTCCACTCTCATTTCATTTACTTATACATTTCCAGAATCCGCATCAAGCATCATCGACGATCAAATGTTGCTGCTGTTCCAATCGTATAAAAAATTTCTGCATTTTTCAACAAAGCTGAGGTTTTAAATGTTCGTTGTGAGACATTTATTTGATGATGAAATATGCAAATGGGATATGCTTCTTCTGGAGATCAGAATTGCTTTGCGATGAAATAGCGTCGGGGTCCGCTTCCCACGCATTTGCAGTGGCGCATCAGAAACTCCTCCAGTTTGGCCGCATTCGCACAATAGTCCGCCACGTACGGCTGCAGTTCGTCCTTGCTCCAGGCCGACTTCAACGCGAAGAGCCGATCGAGTCTAAACTGCGCAAAGACACGATAATTGAGAGGACTCTGTCTGGTTCAATTGATTGGTCCGACCAAAAAGCTAATAGTACTCGCCTTTCGCGCAAATTGGTGGGCAGGTCTTCGGCGATCAGTGTGCTCAGCGTGCGCCCGTAGACCAGCGACTCCGTGACCAAGCACAGTCCGGCCAAGTGCCGCTCGCGAAAGTCAATCCCGTTCGGCAGCAGTGTGCCCAGTCTGCGCTGGAACTCGTCCCAGGTCCACTGGCACCGGTTGTCCGCTCGCAACAGTTGCTCAATCCGCGCACGGCAAACGCGTTCAGGGCACAGGGAATGGGTGCCATTGTCTGCAAAAATGGAATTACCTAATCATCATTCGGACCAAAATTTATTATTAATAAATTTGGACATTTGTTCTAACCGTTCTGGAGGCAGTACAACCGGATGAACCACGAAAGAGAAGGGAGTACCAGTTCCGTCTGGCGAAGGCGATCGGCCAATGTGTGCTCCGTGAAGTGTTGGGCGGAGATCTCCTCCTCTGTCTGGTCGTCGCACAACTCCGTCACCGCATCCAGGACCCTTTGGATGCAAGCAGTGCTGAGCAAGTACAGCCGCCCTGAAAGTGGTCCTTTTTTCTAACCGAAGGGAAACAAACATAAAGATCCCCTTTTGATTAACTCGGAATATGTATTTTTGAATCTCTTCCTGCCTATTCACTACCTTCGCTCTCGACCACCGGGAAATTGCGTATTGCCTCGCGCAGTTGTGTCTCGCTGATTTGCAGTTCGTTCAACAATTCGCGCAAATTAGTACTGAAAATGTTTGCATCATTCGATGGTTCTTCAAAGTGCCGACCCATTTTGTGGGGTCTGCTGTTCGCCCGCAAAGAAGTCGTCTGCCTGGTGGGCGCGCAAGAGTTCCCTCAGGCGCACAATCTGGGCGCCGTGAGCAACGCCCTCCTCCAACTCCAGGTAGCGACTCGACACAGAAACAATCGAAAAACAACACAAGAATGGTATGAACTAAGATTTGATGACTGCAGACGATTCTAAATATTACCAAGGCGGATTTGTCGCCAACTGCGACCGCTCCGTTGACTAGCACCATCTCATTGGAAATTTCGACCTCTTTGGTAGCGTAGGTCTTCGCGTCGGTGCACACCACCACATTGTCCGACTCGCGTCCGCGAACGGTCAATCTATTCACAAAATGTCATTGTGCAACAATATATGTATAGCGTTTGACCCGTAACAACTCACTCCTGGCCCGACTGGATCGCGTCGGCCAGCTCTTTGTCGACCTCCAACAACAGGAAGTCCAAAGGGGAAAAGTGCTGGGCGAATGACAACCCACAACTGCCGGTGGAGGCAAATTTGCTCGGCTCGAGTTGGGGGGCCATTTGCAGCTTTAAACTATGGAATTTGAGTGTAAAAACTAAAAATATGAAAACGATGGAGTACAAAATACGTGGCTTAGATTACAACATAGTACAATAGTCGTCAAGTGAAAATTTTTAACCAAATTTTCCAAATCAAAAATACAAGTTTCATCTGGGATCACAGTTCGGGTCTTCGCTTAACTGCCTCCAGGATCTCGTCGATTTTGGCGTCCAAGTGGCATTTCAACACAAATATGCAGATGCAGGTTGGCTGGGATTCGATTCTCTTTGTTATCCATCAAAATAGAGGAGGAGGCGTCTTTGCTGTTCTCTGCCAGATCTGGACAGTGGGCATTCACTTTGTTGGCTGAAAATATTATTTAAAAATTAGATAAAAGATTTGCAAATGGAGTACCATGTTGCGATTCGGCCATCCAAATAGAGGATTTTTTTGTCAAATGTGTTGCGTATTTTCGCCACCACATAAAACGGATAAACCAGTTCCCAGCGATTAAAACCACCCTCCAATATTGCTGGAGGCCTTTTCAGTCTCATCCGGATGTTGTACTGCAAAAGTACCAAAAGATCAAATACAACAACCGAGTTCCCAAAGTTACCGTTGTAAGTGCCTCGTATAGAATGTCCGTTTTCGTCGTCCCCTTGCCCTTTTGGATATCGCCAAGGTCTCCCAGAAGTACGACCAAACCAAAGTGAGAGATCTGCTCGAGAAGTGGTCGCACACTTCCATCCAGTGCCTTGGCCAGCGATCGCAGCAAACACCTAAAAATATTTATATGCAAGTTGAAATACTAAGTCTCTTTCTCTTCACCCATATACAATCATTTCTGGATCCAGGCTGACAACATGGAGTCTGCCACTCCCAACTCCACTGCTGTATTCGATAGAATTTGATTGGTCCTTGCGATAGTCAATGACCAATACGGAATTGAAAATGGACTTTTGCAAAAATTGCACAATATCCTTCGGATTTATGTAGACTACTTTGTCTTCAACAAAAACTAGGTATATCATAATAATGTTCAGAGCAGACCAATTTTTTGCAGCGTAAGCTTCAACATGACTTTTTGCTTCTCCAATTCAGCAAATCTAGATTTGAGCTTTTCTGACAATTCGGAAAGTGCAATAAATCCTCTGTTGGACAGATCGTAGAAATAATTTGCACCCTTAAATTATTTATTGTGCTTTATTCTTTATAAATTCTTAAATAACCGGACTCCGTTTGAATTCTTCGTTTATCTTGTCATTAATCACTCGAAAAACTTCCATCATTCTGCAATAGAAAATGTACGCCTGTTCCTCGTCTCCCTCATCGTTTTTCACTCTCGCTTCTTGCTCAACTTCAACGAAAGGCTTTATACAGCTAAATTGAAATTAAATGTGCAATATCCCCAAAATTAACCTTTGAATATCCATCGTTCTCAGTTTGAAGAGCACTTTTCTATCCATATTTGCACCAGCTTCCTTGAGTTCTGCGTATGATGAAAATACCAACGGCTTCAATTTTTCACGGCGTATTGTCGACATTTGATCAATTTTATTATCTGCGAAATACATAGGTTTGTTCAAAAATGTTAGTTATATTCAATAATCGGTGTGCGGTGATGACACGGGATCGTACATGTTAAAGTAAAGCGAAACTGTTTTTAATCACATTTCAAAAATACAAAAGAAAAGTTTCGTTTGGAATCATCACAATTCGGGTCCTCAGGTGATGGACATGAGCTGTTTGTTCAGCTCCACGTTGTAGAAGTCGGCGGCCATCAGCTCGTCCAGATGGTTCTCGAAATCGGCCAGCATCCGGTGCAGCTTGTTCTGAATGGCGATCGACGCCAGGATCACGGTGTCGTCCGAATTCTCCACCGAGCAGCTCTCCACCTGGCGCCACTTGCCCGCGCTGAATCGCAACAACAGTTCGGCGGCTGTGAATGCGCTATGTAATATCTGAAACACACCTTTCCGGCTCGAAAGCGCGGATACACGGCGAAGTGGCGTTCAACGACAGCTTCGCATTGTCGATTTGCAGCAGCACCGGATCGCGTATCTTGTCAGCGCCTATTCGGGCCCAGAGCTCGTCCAAACTGAAGAAATAGTGAATAACTAACATTACATTAGGTATATGTGGATTTTCTTAGTGCTTGGGTTCGAGTACCATCTGAGGCGGAAATATTTTTTTTCGCTTGGACTCCGAATGACCGACGTTTTTTGCAACCTGTTGTTGGCCAGCAGCTGGTTGCAGAAGTACAGTCCCACAATCTGGAGCTGTTGCTCCCGGCAATAGGCGTCCAAGTGGATGAACAGCGTCTCTACGGGGGGCGCCAACAGGGCCGTGTGCGTCGCCGGAATGGCGTCAACCACGCGCAATGGCCGTTCTGGTCGCTCGGCGTCCGAATCCCCGCCCTTGGGCGGGGGCCGATGTCCCAACAGAACGCCCCTGAAAAATGACAAAATTCATAATATTTAGGCTGTAAACTAACGTGAGATGTATTATAATATTTCAGACAAATTAAATAATTGCCTGATTGCACAGTGCGGGTACTTGATGGCGTGCAGGACCATCTTGCAGTACGCGGTTACGCCCACTTCCATCCTGCTTCTCTATGCATCATATGAATTAAAGATGGAAGAATGGGAAAATTAACGAAAAGCAGGCGGAACATGGAGATCCACTCCGTTCAAATGGCCAATGGGGTTTGCTGTGCCGATTCCGTTTAACCGCTGCCGGTCTCTGGGAAATTTGGCAGATAGGCGTGTAAAATGCGAGGAATGGACAAATGAGAACACTGCAAAAAATGACGAGATCCACGCATCCAATGCTTCGGCTTTTGTGTCAGCCCCTCTTCACTCGGTGCCGGCATGGCTCAAAAAGTGGTAGGCGCGGAACTGGCCCACCCTCTGTCCGTCCAAGTAGTGGAAATTGCGGAAACATTTGGCGCAGAAAAAGGCCGGAGTAAAAGGCACTCGGTCGCTCTCCACGACCACGAACCTGAGGGAAATTTTGGGGCGATTTATTATGAAATCCCGCTCCATACCCGGCGACGCTGTTGCTGCAAATGGCGCACGCCTTCTGCTGAATGCTGTCGTACAGCCGGATCGGGTAGTCGTTGAGGTTCTGCAGGTCGCCCGCATTCAACAGCCGCAAATCGGTGAAAATCAACCTGAACACGCGAAAATTGAGCATCTGTGACATTTTACATCAAACACATTCAAATTAGAGCACTTTTGGCACTGGCGGGGATCGAATCCCTGAGTTCTTTCCAAAGGTTCCTCAACCCATTGATGGGATTTGGAGTTGCCCGACCGACTCACAGGTGTTCGCATCTTCCCTGGTGCTGGTACAGGTAGGGCTGGCCCAGACGCAGCACCAAGTCGATCACGCGCACTGTGGACATGTCCACGACCTTGTAGTCGTCAAAGTCCTTGCGCTTGCGGTTAATGAATTCGCGAATCGGCTCCGTTATGTCGATTGCGTTTGGACGACGCATGTCCACGTAGAAAGTGTCGTGGATGAACAGAAAATTGGATGGAAATTTGTTCTGGAACAAAGACAACGAATCTGCGGTATTTTTCGCACATTTTCGAACCGCAAAGTAGTTCGATGGGTCCGACAGGTCGGCAAAGTCCTCCAAGTTTGGCCAGAAGTCGGAGGCACAGAAAATCTTTTCGCGCAGTTTGATTAGTGGCATGTCGCCCCGAACCATCATCTTCACTTCGCAGCTTTGCTGAACAAAATGGCAATTGGATGAGAGAACAACACAATTGATTTTGAAAATCGGAGATTTATTGAGCCAAACCTTGAGTGTGTGGTATTCGAATGTTTCCAGTGTCCTGTTGGTCGGTTTCAACAAATGGACGGTGAGCACAATGTCTTTGCTCGGCCGCATCTTGTGCAGCGTGTAGTGGCGCTTCAACTCTTGCTCGCGGTACTTGAAATATTTGCCCCGGTTGACCAGCGCATTCTTCACTGAGCTCGTCTGGATCGTCTCGCGAATGTCGTGTAGCACTCTGAGTGATCAGTTTTGAGAGAAATTGGCTCCAAATATGGGCAAACTTGTGCGTCATCAGTTGACTGTCCTTGGGTGGGAAGGTGATCTCGTATTCGCCGATTGGGAACTTCTCGAACAACGATGCCAGGATTCCGCTAAAAATATTTTCCGCTACTGAAGAAATTGTTGCTTCCTTGAATAACCCACTCTCCATTGCTTACTGCTGCGTCGGCCTCTTCCGCCGAACAATTGTTTCTGAGCATAAATTTGCGGAATTCGCCGCGAGAGTCCAACAGTTGATCGTTGCCTTGGTCCGTGCTGGTGCTGGGACCTGCTTCCGATTCACCGCGTTCCAATTTAACAAACAGATTTGGCGTTGGAGCTGGCGCTGCTGTGAAGAAGTTGCGCATTCGCTCCTCGCTGGCTGTGGCCTCTTCCAGAAACTGGCGGAGGTTCACCACCGGCGAGATATATGGGCGTTCGTCGCTTTTGTAGAGTTTATCTGTTGCCATTTAGTTTCTTACTAGTTCTATGGTACTTGGGTATTAATTATCGGATAAGTATAATCATCTCCCTAATTTGGAGAAAAATCTCCCTAATTTGTTGTCTCCCCCCCTATTTTTTCAAAATTAGGGAGATTTTTCTCCAAATTAGGGAGATAATTAATCTTTAATCCCATTGCATTAATTATTATTATTTATTATTAATTCCCAAAAAGAGTAATTTGTCGGCAAAAAAAACGTCCAAGTCAAAAATTATACTTTCCAATGCGACATGAAACTAAAAAGTAACCCCAAATTCCCTTGCCCCCTTCACAATTTGGGGGGGGGGGGGGATTCATCTCATTTTGGGGGACAATTAATCCCCTCGCAATATTACTATCCAAATTTGTGTTCTTTATCAATTATCATAAAATCAATAATCAAATTACCATTTGAATTCTGAAGAAAGAATGGATTGGCAAATTGCGAAAACGTTAGCTGCCAACGTGGTGATGAGTGTGTTTGCGGGCGCTATGGCCTACTACCAAATCCAGCATTACATTCCCATATTTCTGGATCGCAAGCTGTACGGACGGGACCAATGCAAGGTTTGCGTTTATTTTTCAGAATGGTCTGATTTCACAAATATTTACAGAAAGAAAAGCTCCCCATTGCCGAACCGATCGGTGTGGTAGCTGCGGCAGTATATCTGATCTTTCTGTTCATGTTCATTCCGTTCCCCTACAACCAGTGGATCTATGAGCGGGTTCAGTTCGCCGGGGTGGATGGTCTACCCGACATTGAATGGTTTAACCTTTGGCAGCAAAACTCAATTGCGATCTTTTTAAATGTTAAGGGACCAATTCCCGTACATGAATTTGCTCGCCATGTTGGCCGGTCTGGTCAGCATTTGCACGGCTGTCCTGTTGGGGTTCGCGGACGACATTCTCGACCTGCGCTGGCGCCACAAACTCATTTTTCCCACACTCTCCTCGCTCCCGCTCATTTTGGTGTACATCCTCTCCAGTAAATCGGCAGGCTGTTGTTCATTCGTCTAAAATTGTGAACCACAGAGAATCCAACTGCCATGTTGATTCCGAAGTTTCTGCGCGGATATCTCGGCGGTCAAAGCTACATTGACATCGGCCCGCTCTACTACCTGTTCGCTGTGGCGCTGGTGATTTTTTGCACAAACGCAATCAACATCATCGCGGGCATCAACGGCGTGGAAGTCGGCCAGTCCTTGGTCATTGCCAGCAGCATAGCCGCATTCAACATTGTTCAGGTTAAAACCGCCCACATTCTTCTCTTTAAATTTTGTGCAGCTATTCCGACTGGACGCCTCGTCAGCCTGGCACCACAGTCTGTCGCTGTGCTTTCTGCTCCCGTTCATCAGCACCTCGCTGGCGCTGTTCGCGTTCAATGCGTACCCAGCCCGCGCATTTGTTGGGGACACGTACTGCTACTGGGCCGGCATGACGATTGCAGTGTGCGCAATCACAGGCCGCTTTTCCAAGACAGTCCTCATGTTTCTCTTTCCGCAGGTAAGTGTCTCTTTATTCAACCGAATCTCACCTATGATTAGGTGATCAACTTCCTGTACTCGTGTCCGCAACTCTTTCACTTGATCCCGTGTCCTCGGCATCGTCTGCCCAAATTCAACGCGGAGACCAACCTGCTGGAGATGAGCACAGCCGAGTTCCAATCGGAGAAGTTGCCGTTGGCCGGCAAAATCTGTCAGCGCATCCTCGTCCTGTTGCGACTGGTCCACAACAAGGAGTACGAAAAAGACGGCGAGAAGTATGTTCTTCAAATGCGCTTTTAACTGTTTGAAATGGGCCCGAACTTGCATTTACACTCAATTTCAGATGGACGATGATCAACAACTTGACCATTTTGAACTTTATCCTGAAGCTGAGCGGTCCTCTGCATGAGCGCGACTTGACCAAACGGTTCCTCCTCTTCCAGTTTGCGACCACCGTTGTGGCCTTCCTCTTCCGATTCTACTTCGCAAAGCTACTCTACGACACAGTTAATTGAGATTGCTGCACATGGCCTTCGCTTTAACTTATTCAAGACTGATATAATAACTTATTCCTCTTTGATCCCGCGTGTTGTCTGTTTCAAATGTTACTTATTGGAAATAAAGCGTTATTTACTTAGGGTGTAACAAAAGTTCTGAGCCCTATTGAATTTCACAATTTCAAAAAATCATTTTTCTGGCAAAATGTTACAAATCC
>VAHH01000271.1:0-40041 GCA_013357305.1 Radopholus similis
ATTGGGTGTGAAAGTGATCACAGTGACGTCACTGTCACTATCACTGTCACTGTGACCCCTCTAAAGTGACGTCACTTCAACACTGCTTAAAATTGATAATAATGATTAATGACAATGAGCTATTCTGCAATGGAGAAGAGAAAAAAGAATCCTTTAAATTTAAACTAACTTCGTTTCGCGAGAAACAATTGTCTGCAGAGGATCGCTGTTTGGAGCAGAGATTGATAACAAGAGGTTGAGAAATTTAAGTGCGACACTATTCTATAAAAATTGTTCAAAAGCTCCTGAAACCGATTTACTCTATTTCGTTTTTAAACTTAGGTATAAATGACAAGAGTTCCATTATAGGACATTTTTATTTTAATGGCATTTAAATCAACAAAATGCAAAAATGTCACTAGAACACCGTAGATTGTTGATGCAGTTTTTTGACCGACATCGTCCTCCTGTGCTGATTTAAGCAGCCTAAAAGTGGTTGAAACGTGAAAAACCCACTCAAATGTTACCTAGTCCCAGCAAATCTCGGAAACAACGACGAAAGTCGGAATTGTACATCTAACAAAGATGAACTAAAATTTAATGTTCAGCGAATAATTTCACTCACTGTATAGATCAGGGGATTTAGCACCGAGTTTGAATCTATAATTTGATATTGATGATGAGTGTAAATAAGTTAATCTGATTTCTTACATCCAAGCCACAAGAAGAATTCAGAGAGCAATTGAAACTCTCGCTTGCCAATAATTTTAGCTCGCTTCAACAAAGGCGATACTTCAAGCACGTAGACAACAAAAAATGGCAGCCAGCAAATTATGAAACCTGCAAAGATTTGAAGAATTTTGAAAACAATCGCATAATATTAAGATATTAGGGACTAGGGACTCACCCAAAACAACAATTCCAATCGTTTTTAGCGCTTTGCGTTCGCGCAAATAGACTATTTTTTCCTTCGATCCGCGCAAATTAGCATTTTTGGAAGTGAATTGTCCTGCCACAGGTCCAGAAACCGTGGTTGTCCCTTTGCAAGCTGCAGTCGTCGTTGTGTGTTGCTTGGCATTAAATGGTCTTAAGGGGCGTGCCCCATTTGCCATTCTGCTGTTGGGCGGTTGTAAATTTTGCGAAGAAAGTCTCCTCTGCTCAGAGCAATCTTGGTCCACATCTGCATCTTTGTCTGTCACCGGATCAGCACTGTTCTTCCGATATTTTGGGGCCTTTTGAGGAGATGCGTTGTTTTGTTGCTGCAAAATATACATTTCCTCATCAATTTTGCGCACATCCCAATTTTTAATTTATACCAATGTTCCCAAGCACTCCATCGACTTAATTTTCCTCCGCAATGAATCGGCACACCGATTGGGCACATCGCTTTTCTCCACTCCACGCGCACTGTTTCTTGCCGACGGGGGACAACTTGTTTCCTCGGAGTCATAGCTCAGGCCATCACCCTCTCGGTGAAGCGAACTTCTCGCAGAATTTGGTGCCTGTGTGGGAGATAGTTGCTCGGACGATGGGCGATCGTCAGAATGGCGCATAGCCAACGGTAGTGGCGGAATTGCTCTGTTCGGTTGGATTGAATTGTTGGCGTGGTTGGCAGATGGACAACTAAAGGAATGAAAAACGTACAATAAACATTAAACCAAATGGCACACCTGTTCTGCTTGCTACTTTGTTCTGATTGATAAGCCCTGTCAGATGCCGTTTGGACAACCTCTCGAATTCGAGGCGCATTTGAACTGGAATTGCAATTTTTAATCGTACTCATGTCAAATTCTTTGGTCGTCACCGATGCGTATAATTTGTTGTGGCGCTTCTCTTTCTGCCCTTCAGTTGAGTCTTCTCCACTCTACGTGACAGTCTGCAATATTTTGCACATGAATAATACATTAGAAACGAGCGCTTCTTTTTTAACAGAAAAATGGAATACCTGCACGTTCCCATTCCCTCACGTATTAGTCTTTCTCGTTCTGAGGCTACTCGAAAAATCTTGAAATAGACAAACAGCATGACCTAAATAGATAAATTAATTGCTAAAATTTGGAAGATCCAAACTTACCACCAATGGGATGTAAAAAGACACTGATGCACTGTAAATTCGATAGGAAACACTCATCGGGTATGCGCACTATAAATTTTGTTTTTTACGTGCTTTTTAGGCATTAGTAACTGACTTGATAGGCATCGTCTTCGTTGTTTTTTGGAAGGAAATTGCGGTTTGGCGCTGCCTTTCGCGAGAAGGGACGAGACAACGAAGTGGGCGATGGTGAAGTGGCAACAGGATTGATGGAATCGAAAGAGATACGCCATTCGTCGACAAACCACGGTGGTGAACACACAACAAATGACATGCCCCACACAAAACAGAGCAAGGCACATGCCATACAACGACTCCTGCAACTGTTCAAAGTCAATCAGATAAATATCTGTTCACCTTGTCCTTGGATATCGCAAAGGACTTGTGATGGCCATATATCTTGAAGCACCGGTTTATCCACTTCCTTTAATTTTTGAAAAAAACCTGTCAAGTGAGATGATGCACAGATTGAGAATTGAGGCAGTGCAAAGTAGCACATCAAACGTCGCCTAGGAACTTAGTTTTCAAAAACATTTAACTTTGTATTCACCCAAATGCGACAGAGCGCCCGGCCAAGAGGCCAATTGTGATTGTGAAGCAGATCAAAGAGCGATAATGGCATTATCAACATTCCAACGAGTAAATCTGAATATAAATCAAATGTAGCTAATTAAAGATGTCTTGGTACCGGCAGTTGCAAGCGAGGTTAGGAGCAAATTTGTGAAGGTACGCATTCGTTTGTACCTGAAACAAATGTTTGCTTTTTGTGAAATTATTCAACAAATATTTACAGAAATACTGATAGAACCACAAGCACGTTGCCAAGAACAGTAGCGAGGATGAGCACAATCTATTTGTAAAGATTGGCTGTGGATGTAGAAATATAAAATAATAGGTATACCAGAAAGAAGGCAATGAACAAGTCTGCAAAACCGAGACACAACTTTGGAGATGTATCGGCACCATTGTTCTGTTCTGAAGATGGCGATGATCTGGTGGAAGAAAATCCAGGTGGATTGGCACTGGAGCCAGCTAGTGAGATTAGCAATACCATTAGCTAAAGGAGAGATTAGTAAATTTGTTTTCATACGCCAAAATGAACCCAGTAATGGTGTTTTTAAGTCAATGAAATGGGCAAAAATGTAGTGCCCGTGGAAATGTTTGGGAAAGTGAATGAATGAGCGAGTGAGCGAATGAATTGGTAAATTTTGGACACAGCACACATAGACGACCGGCCCAAAACAAAATGTTCTTTTACTTCCCGTGGCCAGTACGCCGTAGTTAATGCTAACCGCAATTTATTTCCTTTGTTTATACTGGAGCCAATTTTCTTTGTCAAAAAAGTCATTAAAATGACGTCAGTGTCTCGAATTTTTATGCTGCGTTTGATTAAAAATTAAAATTATCAGAATATATTTTTGTGCCAAAAGAAAGTCAGAATGAAATTTCCGAATAGAGAGGAGATGTACTAAATATATGGGATTAAGATGCGATGGGTGGAAAGGAAAGAGTGAAGGGCGAATGGATAAAAGTAAAGGTAAGAAGTCGCAGCTCTCGCAGCAACTGACGTACTAGAATTATTTGCCACTATAAGGCAAATCACTCATTAACGCTGTCACTTTTTGACAACTCAGAACTCACCCTTTGCGTCAACTGGAATTCCCCATCTTTCCCAGAAACAGAATATAATCAACTCTCAAAACAAAGGACATAGCATAGCAACTAGTAAGAGCAAAAATCATATGTAAATCATACAAAAAAGCTTCTATGTACATTGCGAAAAAGAGCAGTCAAATGACAGACATATATTTGGCGATGGCCATCTTTTGCCGAAATTAACTCTAGCGCCTCATCGCAAGGTGCGATAAGCTAATGAAGTGAGAGAGGAAAGCAATCGAGTTGGGCATTCGTGGATTTTTCGTTTCTCCCATTTGTTAGAGCGATTAAAGATGCGAAAAAGAGAGCGGGAATTTGGCGTGGAGAAGGAAGGCAAAAGAAGAGATAAGCGGAGAGTAAAATTTGCGCTAAATCCCTAGGGAGAGGAAAGGGGGAGCTGAACAGAGCAGGCAAGGAAAATGGGAATTGGATGAAATGGGATCGGCCAAATTGAAATTTTCTCACACAAATAGGAGTAAATGACGCAAATTGCCCGCCTCTAAAAGGGAAAGGTAAGAAAATATGGATCGCGGATATGATTGGTTCAGTTTTGGCCACCATTATGTATTAGGACAAAAAACATAAAGTAGCCAACTTTTCCAAGAAATAATAACAACACTTTAAACCCTCCAATGATATCACATTTAAGTTTTCGACATTAAAAATATGGCTGAGTCATGGTTATGGCCGTCGAAATCAATCGTTTGTAAAAAATTTAAAAAGTTATCGATCGAAGCATTTTTTTAATTTGTTATGCTACGCAACAAATGAAAGTTTTAGCTTGCTGCTTTCGTAGTATTACTCCGACGTCTGTCTGTCCATTCTAGGTGCGGTCAACCGCAAAAATAATTTGCCGCGAGCCATGGTCGTGCAAATGGGCGGATTAAACGAATTTTTCGAAAAAAGGATAGGGGTTTGTTTAAGGAATAATGCAAGAAAAACGAGTGTTGTCTGGGCAAATGGAAGGGAATCCCTTCCCTCCTCATCTTCTAATGACATTTTTTTCTCATTATTCTCCATCTCCTCCACCCCTCGAGTCCTTCCACGGTCACCATTTCGCGCCATTTCTCGATTAAGTAAGCGCGCGCGGTGCCGCATAAGCTAAAATAAGGAGTGAAAAACGAGTGGATGTAGTGTATCGAGAGATGAGTCGGATTGTGGTGGGTAGGTATCAAATTTTGTATAAAATGGCAATTAGACATGGATCTTTTCGATAAAATATGAAATCTAATATTTAAGTCAATAATGATTCTAACATATTTACTTTCAAACCTTAGAGCATAGTAAAATTTAATTCCGAGAAAATCCATCGATGCATCGCGACGCTGAGTAAAAGCAAATTGACTATAATGCCAAAGGCGATCCCGGACTGTGCATATGCTGCATCTGCTTAGCTTCGGGCCTCTCAGTTCTCACAGCCTCTTCCCGTCTCTTTTCCGTTCCTTACCCTGGGCTAAATTAAGTTTCCTATTCACTCTCTCTCTGACGGCCCAGTGAGAAGGCAAAAATAAAAAAGCAGCGCAAATTTGTGCTCCGCCGGATTAAATGAAGGCTGGGGCATAGCCGGCAGTATGGCCGAATTTCCTCCACAACATTCGAACAAGGCAAAAGCCGAGGGCATTGTGATAGGGGAAAAGGAAAGGAACACAAACAAAATGCCGCCTGCTGGGATAGCGGTCATGCGATAAAATGAATGTGTGGGGGTTGACACACAAAAGGTAATAAATATAAACCTGAGTGTGAAAATTGGCGGTTTGCGAAATATTCTTTTTGAGTAACATCGTTCCATTTTCGGAATGCTCATTATCGTTACATATTGCAGAATGCAAAAAGAAGCACTTATTATAGCAAATAGGCCCACGTCCACTCACCGAGCCAAATTGCAAATGTTAGTTGTAACCCGAAAAAGGTGAAAATGAACAAGGAGTAAATCGAAAATAATTTATCGGATTTGCAAAATTTTCCCTTATCGAAGTATACAAGAGCGGAAACCCAGAGCTTGCTTGCATCCAATTGGGCCGTGCCGATTAATTACTTTCCGGATTATTGTGGATTAATAAACGATTGAATACAAAAAATGATATTATGTATTATGTTTATAGTAATATTGTACTATTATGTTACAAGTTACATAAATCAATCTATCTTCCTGACTGGGAATCTTAGCCTTGCCACTAAGGTTGTGTATCCAAATGAATCTGCCGGAAAGGATCTGGATTTTCAGTCTCTCATAGCAGCATTTTTCACAACATTGAATAGACACTTTAATTGTCTGCTATTGTCTTGAACGGAAGGCAGTAAGGATGCGAGTTCAATCCAATGGAAAATTAACAGATAAATATTGAACTTTGAAAGAACAAAACTTTGCCCTGAAATAGCATGAACGCATGATGTGAATCCAAAAATAAATGCAATTGTGTGAACTGTAAGAAAGCACTTAAATAACAAAAATATAATATTAACAAAGTTCATGGAAGTAAGAGTCAATTAAAAAATAATAATTTCGCACAGCAAAATGGCAGAATTTAAATTTACCCGTTAAGGGCTTAAGGGAGTGAAGTCCCTATCCCTACAACACATTCTGGAAACATTGCGTTTAATTGTGACTGATTGCTTCCGAATAATTGATTCAATTAAACTAAATTTTTCAGTCATTAAATGCCTAAAAACATTTTCTCACCTTCCTGTGATCTTGGGCTTCGCTCTCTCAATTCTGCGTCTGAATTTGTAATATTTGTACCCCCATTTCCATCTCTGTAATATTCTCTTCCCGAGTGATAGATTGTCACAGGATTCAGCGTTGAATGTGATTTCTGCGTTGAGTGAGAAGTTGGATGAGGAAATTGAGGAGCCATTTGTAGGCCAAATCTTCTGGGTTCGTGCTCCATCTCCACTGCAATGTGTCTAAAAAATCGGGAAAAAAGTTGGCTGAAAAAATTTAAATAATTTACCTGCTAGACGGATGTTCTTTTCCATATTGAAACGGGACTGAAGAGTGAAGTGGCTGTTTATACTCCGAATGTACGAGTGATTGGAGCGGGGTGGAAGCTCCTGTTATTTTGGTAAAATTCAAGATTTTAATTTTAAATTCACTTGACGATTCTCCTCGCAATAAAATGCAAATTGATTGAATTTTCAAAACCAGTGAAATTATAATCAAAATTGAAAGTAGCACAAGCACTAGGATCAAAGTGAAAAACAGCAAATAAAATGCCCACGATCCTGGAACCTTAAATTAAAACGCGTTTTTACGGCTCTTTATTGCTAGATCTGACTTGTGCAATTGTGTTGTCCACCTGTTCTGTCATTTTATTCGCATCTTTTGCAATTCCAGCAACTGAATCGTCAAAGTTTTGAAGTGTCAGATTGATTCTGCTGCTTATTCCTCCAATTTGTTCATTGATCTTTCCCTAAAATGAGAGAATTACCATAAATCCCTTAATTTGCTTTAAAAAATAAATGTTTCACCACTAGTAAACCCAACTGCGCAATGGTCCCAGACAACTCTCGAATCTGAACAAATGTAGAAGTAGCGTCAATCAAACATTTAAAAACAAGCTCACTGTTTCGTCTACGGACATTTTCTTGAAGATTTCGTTTCATAAGAACATTTCTAAAATAATAAATATGTAATATCGAAAACTGGAATTATTGGACCAGCAAATTTTGTTTGTACAAATTTTTACGACGGTCAACGCCGCGATAGCGAGATGAGAATGAGAAATGATTAAAGAAAGCGTACGATGAGGACCAACCACGTATATATCGGCTGTTTCTCTTCCTCGGAGAATAAGATCAGGGACACATCTAAATGTGTAAAATACACGTCTAAATGTGTAAAATTTGATAAATGCTTAAAAGTTTTGAGGACAAAGGCAATGTAGTTACATTGAAAAAGCGAAACACCAGAAAATAACGGACAAGGAGAAATCCTTCGTTGATCCAAAGAATGGATATTGGATAGTATTGTTTCTAGCGACTGGTACTTAGCTTTTGCTGGAATGAGAATGACTCAATTGCGTTTTTGCCTCAAAGGGCTCGACTTGCCTAACCCAATGTTTGTCTTTATTCATTCTTTCTTTCGTGCTTGTTTGTCCAATACTGAATCACCGGCCCTCTAACTTGATACACAGAAAGAATGAATTTTTAACGAAAATGTAAAACGATGACTATTTCGATTTCGATGAATTTATTAATCACTAAGCAGGGTTATTATTATAACTTATAAGTAAGAAATCGATAACAAAAGTAGCTATTCTGCTTTGCTTTACGCCATGTTTGTACAAGAGCGTTGGATAGAAAATTGGTCGCAAGCAAAGATAGAAAGAATATTGGCCAGCCGATGAAAGCAGGTAGCTGGACCAAAGGAAGAGTGAAGGCAAACAATCGGCCATTCAGTGGTCACTCTCCTCGTTTGTCGTCATTTATTGCTCCCATTTTGACCGTTTCGTTGTGTGCCTGCTACTCCTTGTGGTTACTGCGATTGCGTCATTTATGGCTAATTCATTCATCATCGATCATAACCAACCTAGGCATACTCGTTCAATCCATGAAGTAGTAAAATTTTTTCAGCGATTTGATATCTAATTAGTAATTATTGGTTAAAATCATGGTAGAAAAATAACATAATTTTGTCCAACTAATTAATCGAGTATTCTCATGTTCGGTTTGACAAATGTTGTCCTGCGTATGCGATCACCGATCACTCTTCACTCCTCCTCGTCTTCGTCGCCTTCCTAAATTTAACAAAACTGCAGGGAAAACATTGGATTTAAAAACAGACGTAATCTGCCCCTCTGGCATCGCCTCCTCCGATTTCTGGAAGTCTAAAATAAATTTACATTGGAATTGATGGCATTGGACTATGGCCTACGGCTTAAATTCTAGAATAACCGGAGGAGGAGGAACATTTGGGAAGCATCTATAAAACAGTTTACAGTTCAAATGATTAAGAAAGGAACCCACGGGTACGCATTTTTCTAAAAACAATTAAAATAACGATGTTTATACCACGGACTTCTTACTTTGTCGTAAATTGCCCTTCGCTCTTTGAAATTGCGGCGGTCGATTTGCCTATCATATTTGGAGTAGACGGCAACTTTCGGCTAAAATTGCTTCCATTAAAAATTGTGCAAAAATTGCACTTACAGGGTAACGCGAATTCGCAGAATTTGGGTCCAGTCCTTTTTGTAGAATTTTATGACGGTTAATCTGACGTTGGCGTTCATTCAATTCTCGCAACTAAATCAATCACTCATTAAATAATATAAAAAAAGAGTTTTCTGTTTTACATCATATTCCTGCGTTTGAACGCGCTTCTCCAAGTCGTATTTTTCTGCCTCCAATTTACAAATTCTTGTGTGCATTTCCTTTATCTTTGACTAAAAATAAAAATAAAGGATTTTTTATTTTTTTACCATTTCATCCTAAACCTTCAATTCAGAACCACCCAAAGAGCTTAGCTCTCCCAGATTTTTCAAGACTTGAGCGATGTACTGAAAAGCACAAGTATAAAAATAATGGGAAATTTTGGATATCAACTTGCCCCTTTCTTCGCCTCTTCTCTCTGGTCTTTGGTCATACCCATTTCCTAAATAAAATTACCATTAATCAATAATCACGTTCTTAGCATTAAGGTATTATAAGATTACCTGTTTGGCCTGCACAATATTGCCGAATTTGTCACCTTGATCTTTCTTCTCTGGCAAAACGAAGTTACGTTTCCCGGTTGCTTGAAAGAATTTGAATTGTTGGAAACCTTTTTTTAAAGTTCAAACTCACGTGTTCCCGAAAAGCCAACACCCATCACTAAAACATTCTTATTTATGTGTGCCAAAATAATAAACCAATTAAGCTCACTTGCTGCTTGCCGTTTCTTCTTCTCTTCATCCTTTTTCTTTCGTTCTTCCTCAATTTTCGCTTTTCGTTCTTCCTGATTGAAAAATAAATATCACACCTTTTACAGACCTGTAATTTTTAATCGCAAACCTCTTCTTGTTTACGACGTTCCTCCTCCGCTCGTCTATAAAAAAAATTTAAGATTAATTCATCTTTTTCTGTCGCTAAATTTTTGGCTTGGCTTCGATTAATAAATCCGATTTACTTTTACCTGCGCTCCTCCTCCTGACGTTCTTCCTCTTCGCGTTGTATTCGGCGTTGTTCCTGCTTCTCCTTTAGCATACGCAATTCTTCTTCTTCTCGTTCTCTTTCGATTCTTCTACGTTCCTCATAATCCTTTGATTGTTAATAAAAATTACTGATGAAATAAACGCGAACTAACCTGCAATTTTGCGGCATCATCATCTTCCAACCGTTTTTTAGCGGCAGCCATTGCCTTTTCTGCTTCATTAAGATTTTCATCGCCAGCAATGTCGATTTGTTCGCGAGATACAGCTCGTTTTGGCGGCCTAAAAAATTTTTCATTATTTGTAAAAATTAATCAATTTATAATTTTACATACTCGGCTTTACTCGGCTGACTAACTTCTTCCGTGTCTTCCTCTACCTCAACTTCTTCTTCAGAATATTCTTCTTCGGACATGGCTGGATTGATTGCCCTAAAAATTGCGGTTTTTTTAGCTTTCTAGATGTAAATGAGAAAACTTTCAGAGAAAATTCAAAATACCGTCTTCCAACTATTGGATTCTATAGTTTTTTGCTTATTGCTGGGGAAATGAAGATTTAGTCCCCACCAACACTGCGCTTCTGGAAGCAACAACAAGAGACCCCACCTCCCCACTCACTTTTCTCCTCGTCACCGGCAAATCCACAAATCTAGTCCGTCCCATTCTCTTTAAGAACTTTGTTTGTACTCCTCCGCCTAACCCGAGTCCCGATAACTTCACCATCCCATCCTTTCCATTGATTCTTCTGCCCGTGAGCTCACTTTTCCTAGTCCAGAAAACTCTAACGCTGATTTAACGCAAACAACAGAAGAGAAAGCACAGTGTCGCACATTCAATGTCTTCTCGTAGAACGTAAATAGAAGTAACACAAAAGAAACCCATCCACCTTTACATGATCACATTTCGTTCCCACAAGACTTTTAAACACAGACTGGATATTAGGATATTACGCACTCGCCTACTAGGAGCTAGAATGAGATTTTTGGTGATAGCTCGAAACGAAAATGACATGCCATTAAGTCATTATCATTTTTCATTACGGAAAAGATTAATCAAAAATCATAATCACCTACCAAAATGGCTGAAAAGGCCACCAAATTTCGGATCAACCACCCATTTATTTCTTAATATAAGAGCTAAATGAATAATATTTTAATATATCACCAGAATTTCATTGGAATTGAATGTAGAGAAATCATAATTAGTAACAAACTAAATACCGTTGAATAATAACAATAATTTCACGAAGATGCATATAAAGATTTGACCAAACATCAAAAGGTGGAATGAACTAATGAAGAATAGATAGTGCGCATTTCAGTCTAATCATCACTTTGTTATTTTATCGGTTGAAAAGTGCCAAAATCTCATTCGTGCTCTTCTTTGAGTCTAAATTAATAGCAAATGATAAATAATAAGCGAAATTTGTCTTTGAAAACACTCGATTTAATTTTTTAAATGTTACCATTTTGGGTTGTTGGCATTGAGAAAAGAGTAGAGTCAAGACCAGTAGAAACTGATTGTGATGTTTTAAGTAAGTTTGACGCTAAAAATAAAAATACAATTTTAATTGAATTTATGTCATTTATTCCTTACCATTGCTCTGCATTTCCGTTCCCGAAACGGAACAAAATTGATCAAGATCTAGTCCCAGCAAATCTGAGCTTAAATTATCCTTTTCAGCTCCATTGACAATCATTGATCGTGCATCACTAATATTTTTTATCTTATTAAATAAAAATAAAAAATTTTACCTGAAGAAATTGGTATCTTCAGATGATTTCATATTTCCACCGCTAAGTTGGACCATTGAATTCGAATTGATAAATTGTGGAGAAGTAAAATGCGGATTGTTTGCTGTCACAATGGGACCAAAAATGTCATCTAGATTTTCTCCGACTAAAATCGGTGGTTCATAGTTTTAAAATAAGTTACATAATCTTCTCTGTTTTCACCTTTCGTCTCTCTAAATTGACTAGATTGATTTGCCGAGAAAAGATCAATCGAATCCACAGTCTCTGTCCTTTGAATTTGTTGGGATAATGGTGCTGGTTTCGAGTCAGAAAAGAAGTCAATTAATTGCGTTGAACTTTGTTTTGCGATATTCTTAAAAATGTGATAAATTTTAGGTAAAATCATCATTTAATTTAACCTGCTCTTTCTGTAGCTGATCTTTGGATTCGTTTTTACAATTTGCTTCGATGGCCGAGGCTGAATGTGATTTTTGAGGTAATGAGCTGCCAACCGATTGTTTTGCCAACAAAGTAGCCTTTTTGTCGTGGGCTAATGAAGCTGGAAATAGTGGAAGATCAGATACATCTGCTCGAATTGGTACCCAGTCCTTCATTATATATCTGTAAGCCAAATTTTTATCATCTCAATAATGATTTATCATACTTTTTCGCTTCATATTTTGCTCTTATAAATGCTTCTAGCGATTGATCAGTTTGTGGTCGTCGGAACATTGAGGGCAATTCACACTCATAAACAGCTCGTGCCTTTGCATTTCCCTTTGAAATAGGAAATTGATATTCGCATTTATCTTCTTTTCATCAGCTAAAACTAATACCATTATCCGCATGCTTTGAACTTGTTCCTGAACAAAAAATTGCAGAATAAAAATAGAGTTTCTTAATTCACCGGTGTCCAAGAGTCAAGGGTGACCGATTTTACCTTTAAAATATAATATTTGTATGTAGGTATTGCTGAAATTAATTACAACGATGAAAAATATTACTTTAGATATGTGTACGCCTAGATTTCTGTGAATACCAGCACATCGAATACACACTGTAATGTGGGAATTTTGCTCATACATATTTCAAAACAGAGATTATGTGCCTACCAAATATTCCCAAATTCCAACTCGCCCATCTAAATTTGCAAATAAAATTTTGTATGATAATTGATAAGCTTTGCCTTGGTTGCTTTGCTTCACAATCTGCACAATACTTATTCTCGTCTTCTTTGAGCATTTCTTGTAAAAAAGCTGAAATACATATATTTTAAATCGATCAGGATATGTTTTGAAACCATGTAGTCTCTCTGCTTCTAGTTTTTTTACTTCCATAGGTTTAAGTTTCATGATGAATTGATGAATGTTGATAAATCGAGGTTTTATATGTCGTGTCAGGTATCTAAAATAAAAGAAGATTATTGCTTATTAGCTTATTTCATTTCACTTCTTCAATGCCTACTTCCAACTTCCAAGGTTCCATTTCCAATTTCCAACTTATACGATTATTATTTCATATCAAGATCTTAATGAGTAGTGACTAGTGCTTAGTGATAAAAAAGTAAAAAACTCCAAGCTGGTGAGGTGTGGTCGCCTGGTGATGGTGAGTTCAAGAGTTCTTTGATCAGACGGTACGAATATATTGGGTCCATTTATTTGCGCAAGAATACCTACCTAAGTTTCGTTATTAAATATTCATTTTAGGTTTAGGTGTTTTTTTCTTATATTCCCGATCATCAGTCAGCATCGTCACATCATCAATCATATCCATTAGCCATTACCCATCTTATTATTTATTTATTATCTTAAATCATAATCTCCACTTCACCCTATCATAATCTTCCTTCCCAATACCGGGTTTTCGTCTGTCTGCTATCTCTAAAATACTGATGTGATAAGTGATAACGTGGTAAGCTAATCCTAAATACTGTCTTCTTAACCATTAGGAGGTATTATTAATACAAAACCCATATGATCTAAAAATATTAGATTACCTAGAGACAATGGCTCAAACAAGAAGTTCGAAAAATCAACGAGAAAGATTTGGTCCAGAGAGAACAGATGCGCAACAATTCAATCAGAGACCACGTGGTTCTTTCTCTGAAAATTTGCTTCGAACCCAAAGACAAAATCGCTCGGCCACTCCAAGAGACACAAAAGAGTCCTCCAAGGGCACCGGAGAAAACTTCCTAATTGTGAGAAAAAAAATTAAGTTAATAGAGTTAAACTATCTTTTCTAGAAATTCTGTGCATTTATTGCCGAGATTGGGGTAATATATTTGAATTAAGATGGTCTATTTAGCTGAAATCGAATTTCAGGCTTGGTATATTGAAAATGATTGCCGATTAAATTCTGCACAAATTTTACGATTATCAGCCCACGGTTAGTGATTTTTTTTAAACGCTAATCACTAAGATGTTTTTTACAATAGTATATTCTGCGCTCGATACATCATGGTTGGACGGGTTTATTATGAGCAAGTAAGTAAATCATAATTTACCATCTACTCTGGTGAAATTTAGGTTCTGGAATTGGCTCGTTCAATTCTATCCCCTTTGGCTTGCCCCAAATTTGATAACACTTCTTGGCCTGGTGAATTCCCTATAGACAATAATTTTCATACCTTAATTTTTAGGTGATTAACCTTATTACAGTGCTTGTGCTATCAAAATTTTGCTATTCTGCTACTGAAACGGTATCAAAATCGTTTTTCACTTTCATTCATTTTTCTATTTTAGGCCCCTTCATGGGGTAAAATTAAATCTGAATTTTACAATTTAAAGAAGGATTTATTCAGCCTATTTACAAGCTGCATTGGGGTTGTTCCTTTATCAGACATTGGTTTGTTTCTTATTCAAATTTTAATTTATTTTTAAATCATTCTATAGGACGCGACCGATGGCAAACAGGCAAGGCGTACGCAATCTTCATCTCCTCTGGGGGAATTGTTTGATCACGGGTTTGAAAGACTTCTATGTTTAAAAAATTTATAAAATATTCTATTTGAGGTGTGATTCGATGACACAAGGTTTTATTTATCATTAATCAAATTTTTCATCTTCATTTATATTCAAATACTAGTTTTTGTCACACTCAACGTGGTAATTGCATTACAATTGGGTAATGAGAAATTTTGCGCTTATTAGAAGGTTTATTTTGTTTAAATTAAGGTACCGAGCGACATTTAGTTTTGACAACTATGGTATTTTCACATTTAATAAATTGTACAATAAAGGTTCAATTTTTAGATTGTGTCTATTGCCATTTTCTATACGGTGAGTTTTTTATATTCATCAATTGTAATGTATTGGAAAAACAGGCGCATTGGTCAACCTATTGTACTGGTCAACTTCGTTTTTCCAAGTAATATTGGATGAGAATTGAAAATAACATTATATTTTTGTTTATAAGATTTGATGTTACTGAGGCTCAAATGACGGTGGATTTTTTCTTATATTATTCCTTAAAAAATTAGAAAATTGCATTTTAGGTTATTGCCATTTTGATAATCACTGCCTTGTTTGGTCCGGGAATATGGAATGTTCAGGTTGTACAAAATGGAAATAAGTTAGCATTATTAATACATTTTCTTCAGATTCTTGGTTTTCATTTGAAGTATATTTGCCTGGCTACCTGCTTTTTCTTCCTCGTTTGGCAATTTTACGGCTATATGAAAGTTATTCTGAATGAGGGCGTGGGAAAGAACGGTTCAACTATCGCGGTAATCATTCAATTATTATATGGCGTTTTCGCGTTCACATAAAACCTCAAAACACTCGTATTTAATCTCAACTTCTCATTTCATTTTTTGAATGTTTTTGCGGTTTGTGTTCATAGATTGCCTACGAAAAATTAACTTTATCATTGATGGGTGAAATGTTTCAGGGCACCTCCGTTATTTATCCGCTTTTTCCATTGCTAGCTGTATGCGTTCCATTCCTGATGCTTTATTGCAAGTCTCAATCTGGAATTTATGATCGTCATATCACGCTTCTCTGCCTTTGTTTTGGCGCTGTTGGTGCAAAGGCCACAAATCGATTGGTAAGTGCAATATACATTAACGCGACAAAAGCATTATTTTAGATCATTGCTCACATGAGCAAATCTGAACTCGAACTTTGGGATTGGATTTATTTGAGTCCTTTCGTGATGATTCTGAATCAGGTAAATCACTCAAATATCTGGGTATAAGTTATACTTTTATTGTTGATTTTTTAGTACTACGATTATCACTTTGATGGTGAGCGATAAATTTTTTGGATTTCCTTATTCTGACGTTGAAATTTAGAATTTTGGCTACTTCTAATGGCTACGGTGATCTTTTACAATACTTTAATATAATTTTTTACAATTTAGGTTTATGCATACGCTAGCCTCATCACATTTTGTGTATTCATTTGTCGGCAATTCTGCGACTTTTTGGGCATCGAGTGCTTCCGTCTAAGGCCTCGGAACTCCTAGAAATCTAGCTATAAAATTATAAAGGAGCAAAACCTGTGTCAGACCCAATCACAATTCACAATGTTTTGATCGCTTAAATATAAATATAAGCAATTATTATATTATAGTACTTTCAATTTTTCATTATATTGCCAAGTTCTACTTCATACATACATGAATGAAATATTGTTTGATTATGAAAAATATCAGTATGATGTATTACAATACAGTTTTTATCTCTGTGCCTTAGAAAATGAGCATTTGGCAGAAAATATCAGGTCAATTAAAATGTTTTTTGAGATCTTCTTGACTCCTTTTTACTTGTTTCTTGGCCAGTTCTGTTCCTTCTATTCGATATTCGGCAATTAATTTCTGGAATTCAGTTTCTAATATTTTAGCACTTTCCCCTTCCGGTATTTGAAGAATATGTATTAATGCGGGCACATCAAATGTCTGTAAAGTAAATAAATCAGAAATATATTAGTTTTCTGCTTTCTAATACAGCATCTAATGCGATCAATGCCCCGTGGACGCCGGAATCTTTTAAGCTCGCAGCATAAGTGCCAAGTCCAATTTCTTCTAGCCATTTGATTATGCGTTCGTTTGACCAAACCAACAAATCTATATAAGAGAACATAATTATTAAGCAATTTTGACTTTCATTTCTAATGCGTGAGCGTGTAAGAAGTATTAAAAAACTATTATATCATAATTTGCATATTACCTTTATTCATAGTTTCGCAGGATCTTCTCCGTTCTTCCAGTTGCTTGCGGTCATAATCCAATTTATTTAAAAAAACGATACCATAATGTAACGATGTTCTAAACAAATGAGTATTAATAACTCAGAAAATGAAACTAGTAAAACCTATGAAAACTGTCCACCATCCGTAGACTCTTGCTCAAATCTCTCTTACTCAAATGTTCCTGTCAATAAAAGTTATAGTTGATAAAAATTGCAACTTATACCCTTACCAACATTCGCGCATCAACCTACGTTAAACATATTAACCAGGTAAATTTTAATTTTCCTACCAGACATTCCATGAAATCACTACGATATTTCCCGAGTCCAAGAAAAGGAAGCCAAAAATTGCCGATCCATTCGCTCAAATGTTGTAATTATTTTCGAAATGGATTAAAAATTGCTTACTGATTCATTTCACCAAATGCCAATCCAGTTTTAATTCGGTTAGAAGATGGTGATGTCAATGCCACCATTTCTTGGATAGCTAGTCGTAGTTTCAGCCTGAAAAATCACTATAGCGATTGCAAATTGAAAAATCATTTTACCTATGAAGAGGATTTGAAACTCCGATTTCTCTTTGTATTTCTTGATCTGATAAAGCTGTAAAAAATTTTAATTTACCGTTTAGCGCTTAAATAGATTACCAGACATAATCGATCCGCTTTTAACATTTGCTCTAAATGGAAAAGATCAATTTTATACCTTCCATCGGTTGGAGTTATGGCCTTGCAATTAAATGAATGACATACCTACAAGCCTCAACATACCTTAAAATTTAACAATAAAAAAATAAAACATTGGATACTAACCAACTCGGCATTCCTACCCACAATTCAAGCCATGCGACGACAGTAGGGCCTAAATTATTTGGATTCAGATTCAAATATTCTATAAAGTTTATTGAACCATTCCACAACGCAAATGGTGTTCGCGCTTTCATTGCCTATTGTGTGGAAATGTAATAGATAAAAAATAAATTTCTGACCTCTTCTAGCAATTCATGTTTTTTCTTCTTCCTCTTGTCATATTCAACTGTTTCTACCACCATTTTTTGACCACCCTTATTGCTGATTGCGTAAGTATCCATTTTGAGATCCTTATTTTCACTAATAGCAGCATTAGAGTTGCCTATTGGCCCACATTCAGAGTCAGAATATGAAATGTTGTCGTATAGGTTGCCGATCCTTTTACGATTATTTAGCAGAAAGTAAATAAGATGTATGTTACCTCTTCTCTGATGTTTTCTTCCTTTGGCTCCCACCAAATATTCTGCCTAATGTTTTCAATCCACTACTTGTTGAAGTAGATCTTTTCTTTAATTTCCCACCGTTAGAATGGCCTAAATTGAAATGATTATAAAAAAAAGTTGATCTTACTCATACCTGTTTCATTGATTGCCCTATCGGCTGAATAATCCTTATTGGCTGGATACCCTTCCTGGTATTGATACATACGCCCACCATTTTGTAAATGTGATGCATCGTATGTAGCGGATGTAGAAGGATCCTACATGAAAATATATTTCAAGATATCAAACATTTTATATGTACATTGTCATTGTGATATTTGCCGAGCATCGAGTGCTGCAGCTGTTGTCTCGGTGATGATTGAGCGTTGAACTCGTTAATAAGTTGCTGTTCATATCCCATTCGCGCGTAATGATTTTCATAGCCATTGCTCAAATCCATTCCTTGTTGATTAAACATTGGAGGCCAAATGTCATGACTCCCAGCCGCTGATTGTTCAGCTACCACACGTTCTGCCTGCTGTTTTTGTTCCTAAATAAATTTTTATTTTTTCCAAAAATTTCATATGGACGACTTGTATTATTCTAATTTCATTATTTATTGCATCAAGTCGATCTTGCAGAAAGTACGCTAGTGCTTGTGGATCTGGCGATTGTTGTTGTTGAGGCGATTGATCCAAATGCAAGGGATTGGCATTGATATTAAGCATCGATGAAGAGGTGGAAAAAGCCTATAAGTTTAGGATAATATTATGAAGATTAATGCCATCGCAAATTGGGTTAAAACGCCGCAATTGTTTGAAAATATTTGGCGCAAAAATTTTAGGCTTCATAACTTTGTTAAAAGTGACCAATCGGCCTAAGTTTGGTAACATTTTTTGATTCAGCTCTCGACTTTTTAACTCCTCGCTAATATTATTTAAATGACCTGTTGAATATTTGCAATAACATTTGCTTGCTGCATCTTTTCCCATTCCTGTTCACCCAAAGTTTGAATTTTGCTGGGATCTTCTTGCAGTGATGCCATTCTCCCTTTTTGGATACGCTTTTTGATGCCACCAGGTATACCCATAGACTGTTCTATTTCTATTTGTTGATGTGTTGGTGGGTATGATGGTTCAATGACGTCGGATGAATAAATGTTCCCTGATTCTGGAACAGGTATTGGAAGAACTCCGGCATTTCCGTTCAATCTTAAAATTAAACTTTACTAAATCACCAAGTTTTGTTCACCGCGAATAAAAATGTGCAGTTCTGGTAGAATAAACGAGATTACGCAGAATTTCCCTATAAGTAATATTTATTAACTTTCAATAATTACGAAGCCAGTAAATTTTACATTTCCTTGCGTAGATCCTCGTTTTCCCTCAATGCTCGATCTTTGAAACGTTCAGTCTAAAATTCGTGCATTTTTTAAAAAAATAAATACCATTTAAATACCTGGTCGAATAATTTTTTTGCCTGCTCCAGTTGTTGTATTAATCTGTTTTTCTCTGCCTGTGCTTGCATTCGTTCTTTCAAATGGATTTGTAAGCGCTCATTCGATTCACTCAGTAATCTAAATTAAAGTAGAAATCAGATATCATCCATCTTGGGCATAAAAATTAGGTTTTTACCGATCCACTGTGGTTGAAAGTCGCTGATTGTGATCTTCATTTATTCGTTCTCGTTGTATTGCTCGTTCAAGTTCTGCCGTTTTTTCGTTCATAAAAATCTCTAATTGTTGAATCCGTTCTTCGGCGGATAATTGTTTCTAAATACGTAAATACATATAATATGTACTAAAAATCCAAATTCATTTTTTACGGACTTGTTCCGCCGCTGATAATGCCTCTTCTGAAATAATTTTTTAAATAGATTAGTGCAATTTTTCGAATAAAGTTCTTTATGAAACCTGATCTGATTCGAAGACGTTGTATGATTTCAGACTAAAATACCAAAAATATGCTAATTAAATTGAAATTGTTAACCAAATATTGTATAATCAATAATAAACAAAATACAAAATCAACAACCTCTTTCGATTGATTTGATTCCGCCTTTTTCAGGCTCTGTGCCAATTGTTTTTCTGCCAATTCAAGACGCTCTTGTAGACTATGCACCTTCTCCTCGTTGAATCTAATTGTCGCATCCTTATTCGCGAGCTATATTATAAATGGATGAAAGTAAAATAAAATGCCTTCTATTCTAATAGGTTAAGTATAATCCATACCTGAAATTCGAGTTTATCATTCAGGTCTCTCATGCAAGCAGCCTCTCTCTGAGAGTTTAGCAACCGACCCTCCAATGTAGTAATTCTCTCCTCTTGCTCATCTCGTTGTGCTTGAAGCTTTAACAACATTTAAATTATATTTTTTTACAGTTTTGCGCTACTCCTTTTGCTATGAACAGATATTTTAAAAATACCTCTTGCATTTGCTGATGAACAGATTGAGCTTTTTCTTTTGCTAGGCGCATTTCTTTTTCGGCAGTGGAAAGTTCTATATCTAGCTCAGAATTCCTAAAAGGATATTTTTTATTTAAATACAATGAAAATCTAGTCTATTTTAGTCTCCAAAAAAATGTTTAAACTCCTAATCGACCTGGAATTGAGTTCATTTGCTTGTTTGATGCTTGTAGCGAGCTCTTGAGATATCTGATCCAATTGCTGCTGTAATTCCACCATTTTTGTAGATTGTAATTCATTTGATAATTTATTTTTAGCTTCTCCGTTCTGCAAAAGTATCAATTATTTTACTGGTGATGAGCTGTTGAGTAGAATATTATTAACCTGTTGGAGTGAATATTTTTCCAGCTCACTTAACGCAGTAGTCAATTTTGCCTTTTGTGAAATGCATTCATCGGTTTTGACGTTTAATTCACTTTCTAAACTATGTACCCTCTGCAACAAGTGGTACAATAGTTAAGTCAAGGTAATGAATAACAACCTCGATTGCAACTTTCAATCTTTCTCTGACCTAAACAACACATTTTTGTTGTCTAGTTGACATTTTTACCTTTTCCTCCAGGGCCTTATGATGTTCGAATAGTGATTTTAATGCCTTCAAAACTTCAACTTCAGACGAGACACTGCTATCTCGATTTGCTTGTGAATGACGTTTGACAACCTATGGTAAAAAAGTAAAAATTAGACTTTTAGCTTCAATCTTGGCAGAGTCATACTGTGAAACGGAGGGATTTCTCATGCTTCGAAACCAGACACTCGAGATGTTCGAGCAGTAGTCTGGTGTTGTTCCGTTCTGCTTTAAGTTCCACGATTTCCTCCTCTTTCTCGTATAATTGCTCCTTGCACAAAGCCAAATCATTTGTTAATGATTGTAGCTCTTTTGGCAGAGCAGTGGTCTGCAGTTGAATTTGCCGTCTAAGTGATTCCCTATCTGTACCAAATTTAATTAATTTTACTGACAAATTAATAATTTTAAAGAGTACCGTGATCAGCTTCCTTAAATTTCTCTTCTACCTCTTCAATTCGTCTCTGCATTCGTACTAATTGTTCTTGAAGTTTGTCTGAAAAATCGAAATTCACCTAAATTCACCAATAATATGGTCGCACCTCTTTGTTCAAGCATCTGAAAATAAAATGTAATGATTACTTTATTTATTTTAACTTGATATGACCGAAATCATGAGTGGTTCCATTTTGCTATCCTAAAAAATGATTTTTATCATTCATAACTTCAAAAGTCTATCTATATCCCAGGAAAACTAGGACTAACCTGAAATGCGCGTATCGCTTCATCCGAATTGTCATGCTGTTGCGTGAAAAAATGTTCAACGTTCTGTTCAGATATTGTAGGTGGGATGTTAATGCTAGTGTTCCAACTCATAATATATTCTTTAACTATTTAAGAAAAAATCACTAAAAAGGAAATTATATATTAATTTTAAGCGCTTGAATCTTCTGGTTCGGAGGACGATGCGATGGCTGCATATTGATTCGCATTTGTAATGCACCCTGCATCCTGCAACGCCAAAAGCTTTCAGAAAAGAAGAAGCAATAGCCAGCAGGGGATGAGGGAAGTAACCACTACTAACCACTAACCAATGTGTGTGTAGTCGGTATTGGTTGGGCAGTCGTGAGCAAGAGAGCATTCGAGGAAAGAAAGAATTTTTTAGCCGCCAACAAATACCATTTTGACACAAACCAAAGGCCGGAAGAATATATGGCATAAAGCACATAAAATCGAATAGCAAATTTGGGATGCACGAAATTAAAATACCTATATCGAGCAGACCAAATTTAGCTGTACCGCTCTAAATCCAAAACTATTAGTTGTTAAGCAATTTCCAATTTCAATTTAATGCAAAATGCATTTGGCCAAACTTTTAGAGGGTCTGCCATACCTATTTGATCCAAAGCCTGCCAAGTGCCAAAGCTAAACTAGGTATGTAGTATGTACCTACGTACCTAGGTTAGTTTTATAACTTACAATTTATAATTATTTTATACTAGCTTATTGTACTAATTTGTAAGTTACCTACCTATACGCGTTTATGTTAGAAACCTTCAGAAAATGTTGGCTCCAATTGTTACAAAGGAAATGAAACTTTTCTCTGCAAATCAGCCAATACCTCCAAGAATAAAAAATGGTATATAAACATAAGTATTGGAATAGATAATTTTATTTTAATTTTCTTAAATTTAAAAAGTGCGGGCTCGCGCTCAAAATCTCAACTATTCTGCTTACAAATCAATTTCAAAAGGAGGCACAACTAGTATGATTATGCTAGCAACTGAGAATGCCGCTAACCAACCACGCCAAAGGTTGAAATTGTAAATAGACATCAAATAACAGGACTGAGAAAGTAAAAAATACCTAGTTTTAGAAATTCAAAGTCGATCAGCAATCTTAACCTACCGGAAAATCGAATTATGGTTCGAACATCAGCATCAATGGCTGCACAAGAACAAAAAGATAGCCGTAAAATTTTTTTATTATTGAATCAGCCTCAATAAAACAATATTCATCAAGCTTAGATTTTAACTTTGTACATATTTACTTTTTTTACGTTTTTAGCTTCTTTGCGCAGACCACTGGATTCTATAGTAGAAGGTGCGATTTATATCAGTTAGTTAAATAATTATTTAAAAATATTCTTAATTGTTAAGGCATCGAGGCGCAAACTAACAACAAAAAATTATCTGTATCTGTAAAAGGTAAATAGCAAATAGGTATTAGACCAAACCTTTAATTGAAAAATCGGTAAGTATATCAAAATGCCTCTGCCTAATTTTTTCGAAAACAAATAAATTTTATATATAATAGTTAGGTATTTTTTATTTTAGCAGCAGAATCTCAAAGTTGCAGTCGATCAAAAGCAGAGGAGAGTTGTGACAAAATTAAATTCTTTGAAAATTTTGATGACGCTGATACCGATGTGACAAAAACAAGTACAAAGGAGCGGGATCAAGGTGACAAATTACCTAATTAATATTTATACAACTCATTCTTAAATCCAAGGAGATTCTTCACCCAACACAATGTGTTGTTTTTCCTTTTTTCGGCGAAGGGACCGGGAAAAGAAAAATGAAACGACTATTGGCCAAAGTTGTTAATTGATGAACGAAACAAAACGATCAGCCTTTAAACTTTACATTTAAGCCTTAATCGCTAACACATCCATCCATTGCATGTCTTATGTTTTTTGTGAATAATATTTTTTTAAATAAAAAGTGCAATTTAAATTGACAAAGATCCATGTATAGTATAGTATAGAGTAAGCAATTTATTATAAAATTTATGTACGATAGATTGTAGTATGTAAATGCAAACGGATAAAACAAAAGATTACGCCGATGAATAACATAGGTATTTGTGATGTCTGATGTATTTATTTATTTATTAATTATTCGTCTGATTCTTTTGGATCCTCATAATTTTCAAAATCAGGATCGATGTAAGTATTGAATTTGTTTGGCTTTGGGCGCAATCTGAACAAATTTTATTTTCTTTAATCTTTTTTTTTAATTACAATTCCAAACTCGCGAGACTGATTGGTTCGGATTGCCTTACTTGATTACCGATCCTGTTGATGTAAAAGTTAAATCATGGATTTTTATTTAAAGGATACGTTGTAAATCTATGTTCCCAGAATGATCTGAATTAGAATTAAAATTCAAATTGTACATGTATAAAAATGATTTCTAACGGAGTTCTCAAAGCTGCGCTCAAGTAGGATGTTTGAGTAGCACGGAAATCTGAAGGTCCTTTCGGCCCAAAAAGGTGGGTAGACAACGGTCCGCTTAAAACAAAAAAGTCTTCGTTCAGTGAAAACAAGAACTTACTCTCCCTTGGTTTTAAAATCATTGAGAAGCTTTGTTTCCCATGGTTGAGGTCTACAAAAAATAATATCGTATTTTTAATAAACAGATTAAACTAACGGTGTCGGTATAAATTTTCCCTCTGGTCGGCGAAACCTCAAAATCCAAAAAATTCACTCAAAATGTTAATATTTAAGATTTAACCCACATATCAACTGAGTGTTGTAAATCAAAGTCAAAATAATCCTTGTCCAGTCTGTTTGGCCTGCTGTAATATGGTCGTGGCATATACGGCTTAAATTTAATTAAATATGTAACGCATTGTCCATGAGTTTAGTTGTGATTTATTACGATGTTACCCACCACATCTTCGTCGTCAAATTGTTCAGGCGATGCTGTCAATGAAACTGGTACATCATGATGCTCTCTCTTTGTTAAGGTTTTCATATTATCTGGTAAAATTGACGTTTTTAGTAGGCGAGCTAAAATTTCTAGAAAGTTGAAACAAATTATTATAAATAACCCGTAACATCATCAGCCATTCTAGAGTAGCGATTCAACATTGGTTCAGATTTTTCTATTCCTTGACTTTTGTGAACATGAGGGGCACAGTAGGGAGCTAATTTATGTAATTGTTTTGGATAAAAAAACTAGGAGGTTTACCACTCTCAACGGAAGTGGCCAATTTCATCCCTCTTGGCGCTATTACATCGTTATTAAGCCAACTCGGCGCTCTGGGCAGAAAACTCTCGCTATCTATCGAGGAAAGTTCCTTGAACGGCAATTCAGTGGTCCGACGCTGACGTTGACGACTTATCTCCATGTCGTTTAACGCTTGAGATCGAAATTCATTCAGATTCTTGTTTCGTTCCACGGTTGATTTTGGCTATTGTTGAAATAACATTAATTAAACTTACTAGCATTACTAGGATATAAAAAGTAAAAACTAGGGCGGCGTACACGGGAGAATTTTGGATTTTGGAATCCCTGCGGGATTGCACTGATATCTCGGCTCAAAATGTTCCTTAGGTTGGAAAGGTGCCACGGTTTTTGTGGGCGATCCGGTCGCACATCCAGGAATATAGCCGAGATTAAGTCGGTCTGGGCCGCGGAACGGCGGCCAAAAAATTGAGCGTGATTGGTTTGGCCAAACAGATATGCTTTCCCAAATAGGTAAATGGCCAAAACGGTAAGTGAAATCATAAAAGGGCTAAAAAGTGGGCTTTGTTGTGGAGAAGGCGTTTGTGTTCAACAGATGAATGAAAGCTGCGGAGAGCGCAGCACGAGTTCGGAGCCGAAGGCACTAGACAGTGTAATCCCGTAGGGATTCCAAAATCCAAACAGCCAAATTCCAAACAACGGTGTTTCATCCGAGAGCCGGTTGCCCGACATCCCATGTTATCATACCCTCCCAACACTAACTAACTAGCATTATTATAAGAACTTTCAGGTTTTACCTTGTTGTATGATCCTTTAACTTTTTCCTCTAATACTTTCCACGCTGGTTTTTCACTTAATTCATCAATCCTATCATCAAAGTCAATTCTTGGAAATTTTGGAGTATGCAGCAAATAACGACTTCTGAAATCCTAATTACTTCTGAATTGAAGTGAAAACAAAAGTATACGTTGATGCATTCTCTGCACAGTCATCTGGACTCACTGATCTTCTGCTGCGAACAAGGATCCTCTCCGCATGGTCTTGCAAACTTTGATCACCCAAACGATTCAATGAGGTGGGAATAGCACTTAAGGAACTGGAATCAATCAATGGGCGCCTGTTGCGTATCGACTAAGATATCAATTATAATTCATCCAGAAATGTTAAAATTATAGGTATAACTCTACCTTCAATAATGATTCAGAATCCTCTAAGCATCGTTTTGACCTATCACTAAATTGCATCCGCATCCGCATATCCGATAAGGAATCAAGGTTTTCACCTTCACGATTTGATAGATTAGCATGCTTGTTGAAATTGGACGTAATTTCTCGATCAGGTGGTGTGTCATCAGCAAATCGAACACTATTTCTCCGCCTGTCTGATTCATCCATTGCTAAATTTGTTTATAGTATATTAAAAGCAACTTTAATACTTTAACTTGAATTTGACAAACTAATATATATCAAGTGAGGGGAAAACAATATCGGCCAACGCCCGACGATCCAGTTCCTCTCTCATCTATTGCGAATGGAGAAAGAGAGTTTGGCGGCTGCAAATCGGAAGCTCTCGCTGTGTAGTCAGAAAAGTGGCGAGAAGCATGTACGAATGCTTTCAATTCCCTTTCCCATTATCCGGTTCCTAGCTCCGCCTGACTTGATCACTCGACAGCTGCAAGCCCACCAATCTTAAGCATAAAACCATTTATCGATTTTCTCTTGAGATAAGGGAATTCTTATGGGTAGATAATATATTTGGTTCCATCAATTCATTCAAATTTACTATTAAATATTGCATTCTAAAAGAAATACATATCAGAAAATAATAAATTCACTCAAAAAGATGATATGAAAAATGGGGAAATTGAGAACCAAGAACCAACTGAAAAAGAATAAAGAGAACAAACAGAAAACAGGGTGTGCGGGACATACATAGTGACCGATTTAATGGACTTGGATGTTGAGTAAATTATATTTAAATGAAGCAAAGCTAAAAACTGGAATTAATGGACATTCTACTATTCGCAGCGACAACTCTATACATGTAATTCAGTTCTCTGTTACATTGAAATGAATAAAAATAATAGTATTACTTCAACAATTAGGCTTATCCAAATTGCCTTTATAATTTTACAAATCACGGTAATTAAACATTACTCAATAAAATTGATTAAAACTATCGAATACCCAGGAATGCGTTAAATGTTCCATCTTCTGCAATTGTCTAAGTGAAAATGGTTATTTTACACCATTGATCGGACTCTGTGGCGGATTAGCCGAAAAAAACTATATGTTTGTTCTTGACCCATATAAAATTTCAATTAGCCCCTAATTAAGAGAGAATGATGATCCCGTGACTTTGCCTAGTCCAAAACCAATTGTTAATGATGATAAAGAACAACTTGACGGAAGGTAAATGCGAAAAATACTTTATTTTCAAATTTAATTTTAAAAGATACATCAATTTTCTTAAAAATACCAAATATATGTAAGATTGGAATTTTCAGATTAACGACCTTCCCTTCGACTTACTACAAAATTGATCATGACAGTGAAAAGGTTTTTCAAGGTACTCTTTTTACAGGAATTCCATTACACATATCTATTATTTTCTTTCAGTTTTACAAATGCCACCCATTTCTTTGGGCTCAGTTGAAGGATTGATGCATGCAAATTATTTGCCGAATGCTCCTCTCTTGCAAAAAACAAATTCAGCGATTTTGCTCCCTGTGGCAGCACTATTTCTTCCATCAAATAATAGAAACAGACACATTCAGAAGAGCAAAAGTTGTGAAAAATGCTCAAGAGTGAGAAGCGGAGAGGATGAAAGTGCAACGATAGAGGAAAATGAGTGTGGCTGTAACTGCTATGACAATGTCATGAAAAGCGATGACAACATGAAGAGAAAGTTTGTTGGAGAATCTGAATGTGGTGACTGCAACGACGACCGCAAAGAAAAGGGGCAAGAGAGAGAAGTGAAAATGAAGGTTCCAATTGAGGTAGGATTAAAATAATTTTAAAATAATTCTGGTGGTTTTACAGGTGTTCAAAAATTTTGTAAACAAAAATTATGGCTACATGAATAGTCCAACTAAGAATTTAAAGCAAGAATTGAAAGAGGATGCGATAAATTGGTCGAAAACTAGCAAAATAGAAAGCAATCGCGGCGATGACAGTTTTGAAAAATTAAAGGAGCGCTTAGGCAAGAATTTAAAATAAAATGTACGATTTCATCAATTGGAATTTTAAGGAGAGATATCATCCAAAATTGATTTCTTAAAAAATCTGCATCCTGAAATGAATTTTATCAGAAAGAATGAATCACAGCAGAAGATAAATCCCTTAACACATTTTGAAAATGTGAAAAATTCAGAAGTAACAACGGAAATATCCGCAATAGAGGTAATGTGTGAAAATGATTAAACATATATTTATCCTATGTATATTTAGCAAATAAATGAATTGGCGAAAATTCCAAAATCAGCGACAGCATCGACAACAACCGCAAGAAAAGTAGTGTGTTAAAAATTCGGCGAATATTAGTTTAAAAATAATTTCAGATATTTTTAATCAGTGGACTGCAACTGCAAACAACTTTAAATGTGGCACAGACGACAGAACAGTCAACGATACAGACGACAGAACAGACAACAAATATGTCAGAAATTTTGATAACAGATGAAAATAGAATTACACAGTTAACAATAACTGCACCTACAACTGAGATAAATTCATCAGATGGTTTGTCGAACAGCAGCAGAACTAAAATTGAAATCAACGATCGAAAAACAACTGAAAATGTGTTCCAAAATAGCGAAAAAATGGCAGTAAATTTCATCAATACCGCAACCTCATCAACTTTCTACGATCTATACACCACTCCATCATTGCCAATATCACAGCACCAAACGGATTTCAAAAACAGAAGTAAGCGATAGGAATTTTTTATTTGATTCGTCCTGCATCCGATAAGAGAAATAAAAAGCCAAACAATTAAAAAACTGTCACAATTTAGCGTCAGCATCAAACGTCGAAAACTACACGCAGAGGAATCATGAGTTTGGCCTTCAACTTAATCTCACATCAAACAATGAAACTACTAGAAATAAAACGGCCGAAACGAATGATCCGTATCCGACTGATTTTGGCCAAGTGCGTACATATAATAACAAAAAATGCTAATATTAAATTATAATTTTCTATTAATTTTACAGATGAACGACAATTTTTTCGAGGCACAAGCTCAACGCCCAATAATTGAACTTATTTCTCATGCATCGAATATGAATGGAGATATTGAAAACGAGAGTAAAATTAAGAAAAATAAAGTTTAGCAGCAATTTGTTTTTTAGAATTTTTGAGCACACGCCATATAGCTGAATTCGCATATGACAAGTTTGAGTCAAGCAGTGGGTCAAGACTACAATTTGAAAGTCAGTTAAGAAATTAGAAAGCAGTTTACCAATAAATAATCACTTTTAATAATCAATTTCAGTAATCAACATTACGATTGCAGCAATAATTTTTGCATATATTGTGGTATTAGTTGGGTTTATTATGAATCGATAATTGAGTTCTAAAATATTTTATTTTTAATGGTCTTTTAAAGCACATTTTATTCCGATGAACTAACAATTTTTATTTTTATCGTGCTATACAAATGCATAAATTTGGATCTAATATACAGAAAGAATGATTGCAATTGCAGTTTGAAAAATAACAAACGACAAAACATAAAAAATAAGGAGACAAGCTCTTCAAATACCGGAAATTAATAACTAATGCATGTCGGATTAAATTTACAAATGGATAAGTGCATTGTTAATTTGAATACATTAAATTATTGCGTAACAAATTTCCCGTACGATTAAAAAATGACTATTAAATTTTGGTCCAAATCCCATTTTTTAACTTTAGACGCGAAGCGGGACCTTAAACATATAAAATTATTTATCAAGAAAAACTCTTTTACCCATTCCATTCACGTTTGCTGCAACTACAACGATTTCTTCGATCTGTTCTGTTGTGATAGTAAGTTTAGGCGAATTCACTACTGATTTGTGTTGCCATGCTTCGTTCTGTTGTCGCCAATACACATAATAGATTTCAGCCTTTTCAATAGGATCCCATCTTAACACACGATTATAAAACTGAATTTGTATTTATTTCGCAAATACCGCAAAAGCAATGAATTTGAAGTGTCCGAACTCTGAGCCACCAGGTTTCGAACATATTTTGGACGATTCTGTTAAGCTAATGATGGTAAAATATTTGGTTCCAACTGAAGTTTTCACTTACTCGTAGTCCGTTTATACGGCAGAGCTTAATTTTGTAAATTTGAAATTTTGAAAATTAAGAATTTGTACCTCAATAGATGGTAAATAATTGATGCACTTCTGCGGCAATAGGTTGTTAGGACTCATTCGATGATCACACAAATAAAAGCATTGCATTGGCAGCTAAAAATAATTTTTATAATAATAAAATTTCCCATTTTTCAATACTTTCATTTCAATACAACAGTCGCTATTGTCTACCAGCGCCATTGCACATGATAATACCTGATTAAAATTCATAAAATCTATTTTTTATTGTTTGAAATTTACTTTTGATATTTCACTGCTGCAGTTTTGATTCATGAAAGGCCTAAATCAAATGTTAAGAAAACAATGCTGCGTTTGGAACATAATCTAGACCTTGGTACGTAACGTCTGGTTTCTACTTCTGCAACGCCACACATCGATAAACAGCGCGCTTCAACCCCTTTGTGAACACTGAAAAGGCAAAGATTCCTTTGCAATCAATTATTGTCAAATTATGGAACTTACCAGCATTCCAACGGCGTATTAGGAGGTACAGTGTTTGGCGGCCTAATAAATCGCTTGATTAGTTGCACAATCCCTTCAGATTCCCCGTAATCATCTTTCTGAAGAGAGAATAATTGTACGCACGCATTAGGTAATTATTTTAGCCAATAATCACTAACCACTTTGCATTTCCAGAGACCAAAGTCAGTTTTCACAAGTTTCATTATTTTTAGCACAGCAATTAACTCTCGAGGTTTATTCGAGAATTCATAATAAGTTGAATTAAATCGGTCTAAAATTAGTTTTTATCCAAATTAATTCAATTCCCACGATTCTACCAATATTATCAAGGGGGACAAAATTGCGATCGATTTCGCTCGATTTGTGCTCCCATTTCAATTGAGGCCTTACTATAATTGATCCACCACTTAATCTAAAAAATATTTTTTTTATTTATTTTCAAGATAATCATTTAATAATCACCGGATTCTGCATGAAATGATAACTGTGTTTCCAGGCGAAGCATAAACAAAGTCCTTGAAGGGTTTGATTTGTGGTGGCAATCCGACAGTCTTTTTTGAAATAAAACGTTGATCAAAACAATAAATATTAATGCCTACTTTAAATCGTATTTCGGATGGTAACGAACGAAAATCATTCTCATCGTTATTAATCCCATCAGAAATTGCAATCGCAATAATTTGGACAACATATCCTAAAGTTGGATTGAACTGATTGGGCATATTAAAAGAAAATTTAACTTGTTCCAGGTTCCAGCAGGGTTATTCGTGCTATGCGACTGATGGTTTCAATTCTTACTTCTGTGTCAGGCTCGATGCTTCCGTTGTGTATCTCATACAGATAGATCAAATAATGATCAACAAGTGAAGGGTTCAGTTCTGGCTCGCCCCATGACAGTTCAACCTGTAATTTTAATTGTCTATTTATATACCCCCATCCTCTATTTCCTTTTTGAGACTAATTCACGCTGGAAAATTATGTTTACCTCAGTTGCTCCAATATTTTCAACAACAAGATTTTTTGGCGATGATGGCATTTTTTGATAGCCTTTTTCTAGGCTGAAAACCAATTTGTTTTATTAGTTACAAACCGCTTAAGACTTGCCACAAAAAAATGGTTGGGATGTTTATGGCCAAACAAGTTTGAAAAGAACTCAACGATAGATAATCCCCCTCGCCGCGACACAATCCTAAAAATGAAAAAACAAATTATTATATTCATTAATCAATAATTATTATTAGTTATTACACTCCAAGAATAGTAAGAAATGAAACTTTGAAACTAATAGAAATTACTAACCGAAGCATGCATTTTCTTCCAAATCTTTCGCTTCTTTCGAACAACAGGCATAATGATCTGAAATGTTTGGACATACATATTTTACAAGTTTTGGTTAATTACCAACCTCTTCCAGCCGCCAAACATTTTGCTATCTGATTAAAATATTTGGAGCAATCATTTTCGAACACTTCGAAAACGGCAAAATCACTTGGAGGTCGATTCTGTTTAAATCAAATTTATTGTCGTTAAAAATTATACTAGCACCGGATGACATAGAGTTTTTGCACAGATATCTGGAACACCGGTTCGAGCACAACACAAATTCACTTCCTCTGTTGAATCAGCCATTATGCAGCAAAACAGAGAAGTAAACATAAAATATAGCACAACTCTCGCAACCACTGTTGTCTGTTGAATCGATTTCGGCGAACTTTTGTCGTCTGCGCAGCGATCAATATATAAAAAATGAGCAAAAATGTGCATTGCATATGAAAACATTAAATGCGCAGTGTAGCCGGTTTTGACATCTGTAATCGATTTGCGCTGTATTTGTCATGAAATCAACTCGCGTTGTTAAAATAAAAAAGAGAGTATAGGTAGCATTAACTGATTAATTGGAGAAGGAAGATTAAATCAGTAAAATCAAAAATAGTAGCATGCATTAAAATAGGAGAGGAGGAGGCGCTTTGAACATTGAATGTTCAATCTAATTCTCCATTGACTCTACTATTTGAGCGAAATGACCTTCAGAACCATATCCACGTTGCGCCGGTCGTTCTCAAGAAGAAATTAGCGCAGAACGCTCTTTTATCTTTTACATTGTCATTCTTAGGTCGTACATAAAAATTAGTGATAGGCTGTTAGGTTACTATAACTTAAGTTATGAAGAATATGATATTATTTTTTAGAATTTAGCATTCAAGCATGCATTGCTTTTTTAGCAAAATTATTATTTTTATGTCGATCAATAGGTAGCATACTAGTCAGTCCTACTATGTGCTGGTTAGGAGTGCGCAGGACTTTTTCGCTGTCGGGCGCAAACTATCAATGAGGCGTGAAATGTCCTTCTTTCCATCAGAACTTAATGAAAAATGACATACTATTCTCAGCCTAGTATAGGCAATGGAAAAATGATTTTAATGCAAAAAAATCAAAATATCCATCGTAAATGTATAAATGATGTTTTATCTGGAAGTTTATTACAAGGAATTAAATTATCAAGTTGCATTCAAAATCCGAATTTTGCTCAAAACGCGTCATCTTGACACATCAGCCAAGTCTAAAGTATGCAGTCTCATTAGTTCTTGGATAGTAATAATAATATTTTATTACATCAATGCACAAACATCGATATTCACACAAAATACCTACAAACGAACATGATGGAAACGGAAACTAGGTACAAAATCAAAGGATCAACCCGAAACATTACTATCGTAACTAGGAAGTGCCTTCCAGCCTTGACTCCGAAGCAGTACAAAGTGGCAACGTAGAGGACCACATATCATTGTTGTCTTCGGTATTTTCACTTCCTCCATACGACAAGACGGACTTTTTGGGGCACACCTTTTGATCGAAAACTTCGCCGCCCCAGGATGAGGCACTGTATTTATGCTCAGTAGCAGCAATTCCATAAGTTGTCATGTTCGACGAAAAAACTTGGCACAATGCTAAAAATATTACAAACACATATTACAAACTCAAAAAGCCAAAATGCGTTAAATCAGCTTTGCAAAAGGCATTAATTTACACCATTCAAACCGTCTTTTAGATTAAAATCGGATACGCCAATAAATTTAGATTGTGTACAATAAAATATTAATTTTTGCCACACAAATAATAAGACAAAACATTCTCAGTTCTCACCATTTTTTGAATTAGACGAACTGTTAGAAGAGCAGAAAAAGCCACTTTCATCGTTGGCAATCGGAGGTCCATTATGAGACGATGTTGAATGTTTGCCTTGTATCGTTGTAACGTTCGAAACATCATCTATTGAACCGACGGATGATTGAGAAGTCATCTTCCTGTTAAAATAAAATAATGAACTATTTCATTAAAAAAATGTTGAAACTCACTCAATTTTTTTCTGTCTAATTTGTGATTGTTGCTCATTTCTAAGAATAATTTAATTATATCAGCCATATTAAAGTCGTGTTCACCGTGAATTTTGAAGAACAGTTGAAAAATGCTCAATTAAGCGCTTGAATCTCCTGAAATTATTTTTGTATTACATTTATCGATCAAAAAACCTAGTCGGGCCAGAATGAAGTGTAAATTGGACCTAATAATTAAAATGCTATTTTTAAAAGAAAGCTGTCCAAAGTCCAACCACGAAATAATCGAGCGTTGCATTGAACTCAGAATCCGGTTGAATTGGCGGAATGATGATATCAACTAAAATTGATTTGCGACTTTAATATTGATCCATTTTTCAACCTTGAAATTTTACTCCTCTGCTGAACCCAAATGGCGGATTACGTTTGTACTCAACCTTAAAGGAAGAACCGTAAAAATATTTTACTAGATTTTTGCCTTGAATGAATTTTGGCCGATCACTTGATGATTTCTTGAATTAAAAAAAATCGATCTTATAAATTGTCTTTAAATTAAACCTACAATTCATTGAGCGTCAAAAATAGTCGTATTAATTCTGCCTTTATTTCGGCCAAAGTCTTTTTTTGGACAACGACGCATTGTACATCCTTAATATTTTAAAATATTTTTGCCGGGATTTGACGGTTAAGTCAACTTATTACATCTCGATCCGCGCCAGAAATGGAGAGTGACCCAAAAAATGATTTCTTGGTAAGGCTGAAATTGGAATATGATTTTCTTCAAAATACAGACAGGGTAATTTTACTCTGATGTGGAATCATTCACCGCACTGCGTTCCAAATCTGAATCTCCCGTTGGCAACGAAGTGTTGCCATTATTTCCTGCCGAATATTTACGATGAAATCTTGGAGTGCCCAATATCGAATTTTTGATAGTATTTGATATTTTCGAACGCCAAGGTCCAGATTTCTGGTCAGACAATGATGGTGTGGGTGTCGTAGGTGCACCTATTGATACGTTAGTGGCACTTATGAGTGACGTTGTAGAAGCATTTGATGACGTGGAATTATTCAGCAGCGGACTTGAATCGGTGTGTGATGAAGATGGAGAACCATTTAAAGCTGTTTTTTGATTCACAATCGTTCGTGCTGCCCGCTGAACGATAGATGAATTTACTGGCTGAGTATAATGATGGAAGTTGGGTCGTGAAGGTGTGTTGTCATATCTAGTCGGTTGAGCTGGATCAACAGAACGATTTGCTATAATATTAATGATTGTCGACAAATTTTTATGCTTTTCACCTGAACCACCCTTGACCGAATAAAACTGCCTAGGTGATATTTGTGGTGAACTCTCGGGTGAACCTTTAATGAATGAAAGTTGGTTATTTTTAAATTGGAGGATTTATTATAATTACCACTCATTGAGGATTGCCTGTTTCTGTTATATCTAAATCAATTTTGCAGTTTAGCCAAATATAAACAAGTTGAGTCGAAATAACCTAGTTTTTCGTGGGTTAAGTGGACTGCCATCAGCAATCCTTAATAATGCTTTTTAAATTAAGATTCCATTGCATTGAATACCTGGAAGTAAGTGGAATACGGGGTTTAGTTTGATCCGTCCTTTTTCGAGGAGGATCAGCAATGCTGTTGAAAGTTGAACCTCGCAGAACGATATCCGTATCATCTTCTCTGAATGGAAATCGCTTTTAAATACTTTAAACATTTAAACTTAAATACTTTGCTGGGCGCCGTCTTTTTCGATCCAACAAAAGAAAATACACCTAAATGTTTTGTTTTCAGAGAAAATATGAATTGACTAACAATTTTTTCCGTGTTATGTTTGTTTGAAAGAAGTTCAACAACAAGTTTTTCTTTGTCTTTGAAACACCCAAGATTAGACATATGTCTGAAAAAATGAAAATTTTTTGCATTATTCTTATATGTAAAATACCTGAAAACATCGGGATCGATGTTTTCTTCGTTTGGTATTATATGCGTTTCGACAACCATTGACATCGGCTAGAAATGATGGACTCATCACGTAAGGATAAATAAATCCCAACCAATTCAAGTTCCACATCTTTGTTTGAGCCAATTATCCTGTAACCAGCTTATATTATTAAAAAATAAAAAATCAAAATTCCACCATGGATGCTTGAACACTTCTTGGAGTGCGATTCGTCGGTTTGGATCAACCTAAAATGCATCTAAGAAGTTAGAACTAATTTCGTGGTACCTCAATCATGGATCTCAATAGATTCTGGCAATCAGTTGGAACAAAATTTGGAATGTGGAAGACACCTTTCTTTACTTTTTCGAGCAAATTTCGCAAATTATCGTCCTAAAAACGAAAATTCATCATCAATGGTAAAAAGATATAGGGGTTCACATCAAATGGCAGTGCACCTGAAGAAATGAACAATGTGTGATTTTTGAATTATAAGAGTAAAATAGTACCGACAAGAAGTGCGTATAAAATAACCTACAATATACACGTATGAATCATAATTTTAATCATTGGTTTAAAACTTACCCCGCAACTCCAAACATCAGCTTTTCGACCATCATATTTCTCGCCCTCAAGAGACATAATTAAATAAAATTTATTTTTGGTAGTAAAAATTATTTACCCTTATTACTTCAGGGCATGCATAATGTGGGGAACCTTAATATTGTAATGTAGTTCCGTTTGAAAATTAATATCATACATGATAATAAATAATAATACGTTAATTTATTTTTATTAATTATTATTATTACCACAACTGGTCTCCAACATTCCATCCAGCTGAAGTGATGCCATTCCAAAATCAGCAATCTAAATGCCATTTGTTCAATTAACATGATACATTTAGGAATGACACCTTGATGTTATTTTTGTCATCCAGTAGCAAATTTTCAGGTTTTAAATCTCGATGGCTAAATTTTGTTTCATCTTTGAAAACGAGAATTTAATCACAAACCATATTTGATGGGCATGGCAAAAATCCAATGCTGAGATTATTTGTTTGAAAAATTTTCTTGCTTCTTTTGCCATCAGCCGTCCTTTTCTGACCAAATAATCGAAGAGCTCACCTATTCAAATATTTTCTAATTGGGAAATTATTTAGTTTTTACCTCCAGACACGTGTTCCAATAGCAAATAAAGATACTTTTTGTTTTCGTAGACATCATATACTAAATTTTTTTATTAATTAGGGCAATTTTAGTCTGCAAAGTGAAACACATACATTGCAATATATTCGAATGTTCAATTAGTTTCATTATCGCAATTTCACGTTCTACCTAAAAAATGTGTAAATTTGTTCAAATGATTGTCAGAACTGACCTTCTGGAGTACAGATTCATTCAATTTTTCTTTATTGACAATTTTAACTGCAACCTTCTTCCCCGTGATACAATGAGTCCCAGTTTTGACAAGACCTGAGATTAATTATTGCATGGATTAGGTAAAACTAATTTTATTTGCTGTACCTGTTTGGCCTTTGCCTAAGGTTTTTTCGAGTCGATAAGCACCAACCCACTGTACTTGTGCCAATGAAGATGCTAAAATATTTGCGGTCACATACAAACCAAATAAACAAAGTACAAACCGAGTGCATTTGGGGCAGAATTGATCAATTTTTGTGAAGCACTAGTTGCAGAAGTTTGTGGATTAGTTGCATTGTTAGCAGCATTCATGGCTGTAATTCCTGGTTTACTGAACTTAATTTTTCGTTCAATTCATCTTCAAATTACATTATAGGTAAGTTTGTTGGGTTGAAAATTCTATGTCTTACCAAGGATATCCTTGAAGAATACAATCATAAAAGAATGTTGCTCATCTGTACCAAAATAAGTACTAAATAAAATTAAATAAATCGATTTGTGACAATTTTAACGAGCGGAAGCTTTAGGAATAGTGGAATAGAGACAAACATGGCGAAACACATTAATAAAATCATTTTCTCTTGGGAACAGACGAGCTTTTCATGAGGACGTTTTGCGGATGCCCGACTAGTGGCTAGCTTTATCCATCACACATATCCGCCCCACACACCCATCCTTTAAAGCGGCCATTTGCAGCTGCGCTGTGCTCGCCTTCGAGTCTCGAGAGTAATTGCCAAGTGAGGGAAGCGGAGAAAATGCCATGCCAAATAGAGGAGCCGAAGCAGGCAGGCATCGACAAAGGCACCAACCAATATATCTAACGCTAGAGAGTAGGAGAGAACATGAAATGGTCGATTCGGGCAAAGGAAGAAGGCGCTAGAAGAAGCCAGCCTGCGGCGAATTTTGAAAAGGCATAAGGGCATAACCTATATGTGTGAATTTATCTTCAATGTTTAGAATTGTATTCAGCAAAACAACTTGCAAGTAACAGAATGTGTCAGATGGAAAATATGTATTAAATATGTCAGAATTCAGAAATTTAGACGCAAAAAAGTGAAATAAAATTTATTTAAATTTTATAATAATTCTCCATCATCAGTAAAAATTCTGCGATTTTGCTCATCATAACCCATAAATAATACGTTTTGATGAAGATAGGATCAATGGCGGGCGATTTGTAATTCACAAATTTATGCAAATCATATCATGACTAGTGTCAACCAAATTCTATCGCCCACTGTCACTTTGTGAAATGCGAAAAATGCTCAGCAAATTCAATAAATTCAATTTTGAATATCCTATGAATATATTTCATCAAAAAATTAGATAAAATACTAACTTCTAGGTACCTAATAGTTTTTTGGGGATTCATTCCAGATTGTGCTGTTTACATAAAGTTATTTGTAAATGCACCATCTGGTTTGAGTCTCTCGAATTGAAAAACGACAAAGCGAAGTTTATTCAAAAACAACGGTGGGCAATTTTTATTTTCATGAATTAATGATATGTTTCATTCCAAATTTTTAAATTAGATATAGGTAGTCAAAGAATCCTTGAGTTGTTTTTCAGAGGCGTTCAAGAGAAAAGCATATATGTGGCTAATGTGGCCTCATAGAGAAAAGATATGAGGTATATTTATCTAACTGCATTGCAGGACGTGAGAATCGGAACGGCTGTGCCTGCCTTGTGCGTTTGTTGTTTGTTCTTTTACGTGAGGCGTGTGCGGCGTTCGCCCCGGTGGTGGAGAGACAGGGGCACATGAAGAGAGTAAAATCGAACAACCACAAAACGCGGGAGAAATTTAAAAAAATTCAATGCAGCTAGGACGACAAACGCACGCATTCCATATGATAAAATTGTTCTTCTTCATTTTCAAGAGAACTTTTTGTTTTTTATTTGCAATTTTGTTTAACAATCAAGATTAAATTTAATACCTATATTGGAGAATTACCATTGGCAATGTGGCAGTGTTTTTAGCTGGTTGATGAAAATTCACAAAAACAACAGTGATGAACACTACCGCATTGCTAAATGGAGATCCGAAACATTTTTAAATTATGCATTTATGTATAAATTTTTCATTTATCGAGTATTCCAACTCCGAGGTGGGCCATCTTTTAATTAATATTTAATGATTGTTATCACGCATTCATGCATTTCAGCATTTATTGAACGGCTTCGGAATTAAAAATTGTTTTAGATTCGTGTACATGGGCATTTTTTGGATGATAACAAGCTGGACGTGAATGAGTTTTTGGAAAATTTGATGTTAAGTAAAACATACTATTGTATGTTGTTTGATATCTCAAATCTATAACAAAATAAGTATGCTTTGTTCGAATACATCTTTGCGAAATTACGTTATAACTTATAATTTTGAGATTTTTATCTGTACACATGAAATACATAGACTAATAGTTGTAATTGTAATACTTATCTAGTGAGCAAAATGGACAATGACAAAAGCATACCACTTGCTTAGGCTTAGGCTTAGGCTTAGGCTTAGGCTTAGGCTTAGGCTTAGGCTTAGGCTTAGGCTTAGGCTTAGGCTTAGGCTTAGG
>VAHH01000272.1:0-40017 GCA_013357305.1 Radopholus similis
CATTTTCGCCACCTATTTTGGCCTTTTTTTTCACCTATTTAGGTACCTATTTTGGGATTTTGGTCACCTAAAAATCCGAGCCCTACTAATAACGATTAAATAGTGAGTACTAGCGACCCAAATAAATTCCCCCTCCCTTTCAGACTATGGACAACAACAACGGCAAATCAACTGGAGGCTGCCAGAAGAAACAGTGCGTCCAGACTCACCGCGATGCCCGATACTACTACAACAAGAGCGTTGGTCTGCAGAAGCAGCTGGCGGAGAAGGACGAAATAATCGCAAATCTCTACAAGAAGGTGCTCGAATTGGAGGCGTACACCAAGAATTCCAACGGCACCATTCAGCACTCGTGGTAAGAAAAATTGCCACTTTCGTTTAAATGTCGTTTTGCAGTGGTCCTGAACCGAACCGAAGCAAACTGGAGGAAGTGCCCTTGTCCACTGTGCCGTCAAGCTCCAAGACGGGCAATCCAGTGAGCCCAAAGGAGGTCAAGCTGAAGTCGATTCTGAAGAAATCCAAGAAGTGCCAGTCGCCAACCCTGGTGAACTTCGTGGAGAAGAAGACTCCGCTAGCAGAAGGACGCATTTCTGCCTCGTCTACCCCAATTGCGCCGCCAAAACCAGCGCCTTCATTTGCGGAGGATAAATGGTGGGCGTATCAAAAGCGCTCGCGCGTTATTATAGGCCAATTTCAGCAAGCAGTTCATGGGGAAGTTCGCGGACTTTCTGTTGGGGGAACACGTGTCCATTCTCAACGGGTGGACCGCAGCCGGGTCACTGGTGGAGCTGTTCTTGGTTCAGGAACAGATCGGCGACACAATGAAGAAGCGCTACCGCCCACACCTTGAGCGCCTTGCCGAAACAGTGTTTGCCTACACGGAATCCAAAAAAAGTCTCCCGGATCGCAAAGTGATGCTGGGGGCGATCAATAGGATTAGCATCTGACATTAACGGATAGAATGTGAATTTTCAAATAAATCTAAAATTTCAAAAACCCAAAAATGTAGAAGAAAATTCATTATTCTTTTAATTTCAAATAATCTATACTATTCAAACACATACCACTATGCCACAGAAATTACCTGATTGTTGGTCTCGCTTTAAAAAGTTTTATATTCGCATCTTCAAATCAATTATTAAATACTTATAATTATAAGTTATATGTAACTATGCTTTTTTTGTTTGCTTTTCACTGAAATTTAAAAACGAAATAAAAACAGAAAAGCAGTTCGTGTCCAAGGTCCAGTTATCCAGATCTAATCTCTGACATTTGAGAGTAAAGAGGCCGCGACACTAATCCGCTGATGGGCACTTTCCCTCTCTGCTCTAGGGGCACTCTTCTCTTATTCTTGGGCTCTCATCGGATTTTCCCAGCTTTCTTATCCAATCTTGCGATTTCCTTTCCCTCCCTCTCTCACAATAAACACATTTAGCCCCGATGGACCGGTGCTCCATAACAATCGGATAGTGATTCAGTGATGGTCTGTGGGTCTCCTCTATTCTTAAAGTTTGGGGAGACAAGGACATTTGAAAAGAGCGTTGCTTTTGTTTGTGATGGCGCCTTTCGCTGTTTCGCAATTTTTCTTTTTTTCTCTCACCGCTGGCTCCCTCGATGTCGCTGTCTCCGTTATCGGCCGACTCTGCCCCGCTGTACCAGCGACTGGCCGCCCGCTGTCCCCCCGTTGCGCCGTAGAGCGTCGGCGTGACCGAGGGCGGCGGCCCTCCCGGGGTGGTGGCGCAGCGCTGTCCGCGAGGCCCGCTGCCGCTTCCGTAGAGCAGACGGCTGAAGATGCGGCCGCCCGTGTCAGACATGCGACGACTGGCGCAGAACTGAAACAGGTTTGAGTCCAAAAATGGAAAATGGTTGTGATTTGGCCATTGCCTCCTCCGTCGCAAAATCCTGCGCCTAGAGCTTAGCTTACATCTAGGCTTAATGTGTAGGTCTGCAAATGTCGCACCAACATTCAACATTGGATGTAATTTTGATGCTAATTTTTGCATAAAGGACACAAAATCTCCCCTTCTACTTATTGTTGAACTAGATTTCAAAGTTTTTCCATCCCCACAATTGAATTTAGGGGGACTGACGTCAAATGCCGCTCCGCGTCCGCCCAAATCGAAGCCGCTCTCGCTCATCGGCGTCTCGAAGCCGCAGCTGGCCACCCGCGTGACGGCCATTTCGGCGAAGCCTTTGCCGCGCGGCCCGCGCATTTTGACGAACTCGTGGCGCTGTCGCGAGGCGGAGTTGATCCAGCGCTGCGCCCAGTTCCAGGCGCCAGTGCTCTGCATAAAACATGGGAATAATGATGAACATCTTTTACGCCTTTGGGAACGGCAATTGGCCTACCCGCGAGTCGTAGAGCTTCTTGAGCACGTCGTAGCGGATGGAGCCGAGGAAGATGACCGCCTCCGTGTTCTTGTAGCGGTCCCGCGCCACCAACTCCACACACACGCACTCGCCCTCGGAAACGATCATGTCGTTGAACACCTGCCAAATGGGAACCCAATCATAATCGGTGCTCTTTTGAGTAGGAATGCGGAGTCCAAATGATTTCTGAATTATTGAAAATTAAATCTCGGCTTAAACTATTTTTGTCTTGCCACTTTTATTTTGACTACTGATACCGTTTTGTTTGTTTGTTAATTTTAAAACAAATATTAATTCTTGCCTCATCAAAGCTGTCAATGGCGAAGTAGATCTTTGGGTAGGTGACTTCCTCGCATTCCCCTTTTGCGTCCATTCGACGTCTGCTCGGGGATGGATAGACTTTCTTAAGGCAAAAGCCCTGTCTCTACATTTTTTGGTGCAAAATTCCGTACCTGACAGTTTTTGCGGTGGATCTGCAGATTGCTGGGCGAATTCTTTGTGCAGACCGCACAAGTGACGTAGTAGTCCAGCTGTTGCAGAATCACGTTCAGACACACCGTTTCGGCCCAATTCACGTTGAAATCCCCCGCAACGGGTTTGTTGCGGCTCTGCCGTCGAAAGACTTGCAAATGGCTCGTCTAAAAGCGTCAGGGTCCACATATCCTGTTAACAATCAAATCAAACCTCCGATCCGATGTAGACCCCGCTGGCCACCCGTATCAGCGGCACATACCAGAGCATGTCGTCGCCGCTGTGCGCCATACACTTCTCTTGAGTGCAGTGCGCATAGTCCAAAATGTAGTCCTGGAAGAGACCAGCCCAGCGGTGCTCCAGTCCCAGCCCGGTAGCGCAACTGCTGTTCGATTCATTGTCTGCAATAAAAGAAAGTAGCAACTTTCTCTCGTTTGTGTGTAATTAATTAATTGCTATTGCCGCGCCCAGCCCACCAATAATTCCCCGCCTCTACGGTCATTCGCTTTCCTATTTGATTGCAACCATCAATAAACGATGGAGGGTAAAGAAGATGCGATAGAACGATAGTAGCAGCGATTTTTATGCTAGACCTAGGTATGCCTAAAAGACGAAAAAATCTTTCTTTTCCAAACATTTGAATTTTCATTTATTCTTGCACTGAAAAGTGTCATATTCTTGTCCAGTTAAAACGGTACCTGTTTTCGTCCTCCGTCTTATCAAGCTAGCTATCTGGTGGAGTAGGCGGCCAATGCACTCGCATTTGTTGTTTGCGGACGGGCTTCTGCTCGATCGGCCGCCTCCAATCGGAATCAGTCTCTCTTTTGGCGGCGACATCACTATTGTCGCCGAATCGTTATCTTCTTTTGCGCCAGCGGGAACTTCGTCAACTTCCATTTATCGATTGATATGCTCAGAAGAATATGGACGGGAAGGAGTACATTAGCTTAACAAGAACCTGAATAAATTAAGCAATTTGAATGTTTGGATTTGTTATTTATTTTTCATTGGAGCAGTTGCAGTGCGGTGCTTCCATTGCGATCCACCAATTCCGACCCAACCCGCAACCCTCTCTCAGCAACCAACCGGGAAATCGAAAAATCAAATGTATTGGAGATTTGAGATGGAAGGAAAGTAAAATGTGGATTGTGGAGAGGGAGAGGTTACCTTAGCGTGAAGAACCAACGAACCAAAGAAGGAAGGACGAAGGATGAAGACTGAATGACTGAAAAATGAATGTGGCATTTTGTTGCCTTTACCTAGGCATTCAAACACACTCATTCAATATTCAATTCCCTACAGAGGTACACAGACTACAGAGTATGCTGCACCCTTGCCTTGCCTCTATTTCGATAAACGATAACCGATAATACTAGATATACCTAGATATGTCGCAGGCAAAGTTGAAAGTCAGGCAATTTTGATTTTTTGAAAATGCCTAGTCAAAGTTGAAAATTATCGATTCTCCATTTTTTGTCAACTTTGACTAGGCATTTTCAAAATTGCCTGACTTTCAACTTTGTCTGCGACAGATATACTGATATGTGATATTGGTATCCAAGAACTCAAATCCAGTAAACAAAAACAAACGATAATTGCGTGTGCACTGTCACTAGTCACTGTGCAGTGTGCAGGTGCAAATGTGGTCAGTTAAAGTTAAACTTATGAATATATAAAGGTGAGAGATAGGAACAGAACAGTGATGGATGGTTTAAACAGCCAGTGACAGAGAAAAGGAAAGTGTGGTTGTGGTTGGGCTGTTGAATCATCAATATACATACATAAACTTTATTACCTTACTCATACTTACTCTAATCTCTTATGGCTTGTCATAAAATTTTTGAAATAAAAATAAAACCGAAAAGGTTCTGGATTGAAAGAGGGGGATGAAGATTCTCCTCTTAATTATCTTGCCCAGGCTTTAATTTCTTTTTGATAGCAGAATTATATACCTAAAAAACATGGCGCAGCAGCAACCGCCGGAGAGAAGCGGCACAAACACTGGGCCCAGCATGCAAGAGCAAATGGCTACTGCGATGGAACGAGTTGGGGAAGCGGCCCACTCGGTTGGGCAGAAAGTGACCGACTTCTTCCAGGGGAACCCTTTCGAAACGCCCATCGGCCGAAAAATCGGTCGGTTTCGCTTGAAAAATCACAAATCCAAGGCCAACAATGTCCTGTCCAGAGTTGGCCACCGATGCAACCCGTCTGGCGACCGAGAATTGGGGTCTGAACATGGAGATCTGCGACTTTATCAACTGCACCAATGAAGGGTAAGCCAAAAAGGCCTGACGAATTTAAGAGCTTTTTCGACATTTGCATACAATCGATTGATTGGTGATTAAAAAGGATACAGAGTTAAAATCCAAACAGCCAATTTCAATCCGTGTCTTTCAGTCTTCAAAGTCTAATAGTATACCTTGCTTTAGACCCCGTGATGCAGTTCGCGCCATAAAGAAGCGCCTGCAGACCCAGATGGGCAAGAACAATGCAATGTTTGTTTATTTTATTAATTCTTGTAAATTTGCATTTTCTCCGCCGATCAGTGTGATGTACACGCTAACTGTGCTGGAGACTTGTGTGAAGAACTGCGACATGCGCTTCACCCAGCTGGTGTGCGCCAAAGAATTTGTGAACGAACTGGTCAAAATGATCAGCGCCAAACATGATGCGCCCCAGATCGTGCAAGAGCGCATACTCGGCATCATTCAGGTTGTTTTTTGGACATCATAGTTAATGCCGAAATTTGCATTTCCAGTCTTGGGCCGACGCATTCCGAGACACTGCTTCGCTGAGCGGCGTTTTGGAGGTGTACGAAGAACTCCGCGCCAAAGGCGTCGAATTTCCGCCGACCGATCTGGACTCAATGGCGCCCATCATCACGCCGAAACGGGTATATAAACGTTTGGCAATTCGCACACACTGCTTTTACACTCCTCTGTTCTATATTGTCTAGTGCAGTTGGTGCCATTTGTAGACCATCTTTCCGGCGGAAGACGAACACAGAGCGGCGGCGAAGCCGGCACCGTCGCTGTCTGCTGCACAATCGTTTCCGCCAGCGCAGCACGGCGTCAGATTGGTAGCACGCTTTTTTGAATTTTGCACTATTTGGTCTTGTTATTATTTATTTTAAGTTTGGCCAGATATTGTGTTTAAATATTTTTTTCTGGAAGAATTGGTGGTTTTCAGTTCGCATATTTTCAGGACGTTCAGCCAGCAGTTGATGCGGCAGCGCAACAATTTGTAGCTGCTTCGGGCCCAATCAGCGCGACCCCCGAACAAATGGCCAAATTGCGCTCAGAACTGGACATTGTGCACGTCAATCTGACTGTTCTCCGCGAACTCATCGGCCAGCTGAAGCCGCAGCAACCACAACAACAGCAGAGCGAGGAGAACGTGCCGGCTGACTTCCATTTCATAAAGGTTTGGCAATGGATTTGAAATAGGCACAGACAAAAGTGTTTTTTATCCTTGCAGGAGCTTTTTGCGACATGCAAACAAATGCAACAGCGCGTGGTGGAGCTGATCCCGGTGGTGACCAACGAGGAAGTGACATGTGAGTGCTTCAGCAAAGAAGATAGAAAATATTCATAATTAAATAGACTGAGCATGACTCGATTTTAATTGCACATTAAATTTGATCTCCTTTGCCCCTCAGTGTTCAAGCAGTTCAGAAAATAAGCTCCCGACATAAATGTTTGCCCAATACTCTCTGATGCTCGTTTTGTTGCAGTCGAACTGCTCTCTGTGAACGACGAGCTGAACGCCACGTTCGACAAGTACGACCGCTGCATGGCCAACTTCAACGCGCAGGGCATCGACGTGACCATGGTGCCGAGTGGGAGCGGGACGCAGCTGAGGGCGGAAAGCAGCACGACCGCTGACCTGATCGACTTCGGCGGCGGCGACATGGAGAAGAAAGCGCCGGTGGAGCAGTTCCAGGCAATCGGTCTGCCACATTTGGGCACAGTCTTGGACCGGGACTGAAGCGAGAACATTCCCCCTTTTCAGACATCCGCAACGGCGATGGGCGGCTGCACTCCTCTCCCGCAAAAGCCACATCCACTGGAGCGAAGTTGGTGTTTTTACCTATTTACATTTACATTCCAAACGATTAAATAGGTCCATTTAAGCCCAAAGAGAGATGGTGACTTTCATCTCCGTTTTTGCAGCAACGAGGCGTACGTGCACGACCAGGCGGAGGTGGGCATCGGCAAGGTGGCCTTTGGGAGCAAGGGGGAGCCGGTGGTCAACGAAACGGGAGGCCAGAAGGCGGCCGAGGCCAAAAAACCGGAAGCGGACGATGGACTCTAGGGCGAGAAGGGAACACACAATGAATCGGCCGAGAATGAGGACAACGAGAATTGGTTATTTATTTCAAACAAAAACATATTGGCGGCGTTTTAATCGAATGATATTGCACTACTAATCGATTCTGACCATCCCCAAAAAGGCAGTTTTGCACCGCTTATTGTGATCCATTTCGAAAAGAAACACACAGAATTTGTAATTTGTATGCAGCTTCCACATTTTGCCCTATTCCAATTGATACTTTATAAGTAAACACTTTTATTCAAATATAATGAATAACCAATTTATGTTGATTAACTTGGACTTTTATAGACATGAGAGTATCAAATTCGGGATTATTATACAATTGGATGTTTACTCAAATGTTGAGTTGGACTGATCCCTCGGTCGGCACATTGTTTGGGTTAATAGTTCTTCTGACTTCCGATCTTTTGGCGATTGCCCCGTTTTTATTGGTTGGCCAGTGCTAAATGTTTTGAAGTGTGAAACAGTAATCTATCTTCCTGAATGCAAAATTAGCACCTCCGCACAACTGCTTGAGCAGCTCAGGGGAGTCCAACCTGCGCCAGCCCTCACTCTGCAGGACCTGTATAGTGGAGACTTACATTAGCTCTGAACGATGGATGGGAAAACAGACCTCTTTCGCGTGCAGACAGATGAAATCGATGGCCCGCTTCTTCAGCTGTTCAGCATTGTGGCGATCTGCCAGAGTCAGCACCTCGCAGACATTCTCGCTGTTCATCGCCAGACAGAGCTGTTGCTCGCAGAGGGCCTTCAGCCTGTCCAGCTGGTACTTGTCCGCCGCCGCAAGCAGTGCCTGGGCCATGCCCTGTTCCGCCAGCAAGGGAGGCGCCCGATCGGTGTACACGAACTCGAGCAGTTGGCCCAGCTCCGGCGCACTGATGTCCTCAATGTTGACCTTGTTGGTGCGCGACTCTTCCAAGCCGTGTCCAAACATGGCTGCGAACACCGGGGAGCGACATGAGAGCACACCTTTGTGGGCCTGGTGGTGAACAAAGTGCAAATTAAAACAGAGTTCGGAATGAACCTGGAACTCTTCGTCGCCCGAACAGATCACACAGTCCGCGAACAAACTCCTCGCCAAAAGTGCGTCCATGTCATCCACCAATCGGCTCTCGGGAATTGCACAAGGTTCGGTCATGTTGATCTGGAACAAAAGGTAAAATCCGGATTATTGATCAGTTTATCACACTCTACCATGTCCGCAGGTACGGAAATGTCGCAAACTAGTGTGAACTGATCATCAGGCAGAAACGCGTTCTGCACGTTGTGCACAAAGTCCTCTCGGAAGATCACACCCCAGCAGCATTGTTTTCCATCTTTGAATTGGTTCAAATCCGATTTTACTTTGATCTTCTCGCTTCTTGCGTTCAAAATGAAAAATTCGATTTCGGCATCGGCCGTATTCGCTGTCTCGTTGCATCGAGTCAGCCAAAGCTGAACTGAGAAATAGCCCTTTGACTCCTCCCGGTCGCCACTTGGGTACAACTGCAAAAACCAATTGGGCTGCTGCTCATCGTTTGGATCGGCCCTGAATTTGTTCCAAATAATTAAAATTAGTACTTTTTGGTTGCCAGACCTGAAAGTGGGACTCTTTAGTGATTCGACCGCTTCCATTGCCCAGCTTGAAAAATGTTTGATTGTCCACGCATAGTCGAATCTAAATTGGAAAAAGGCGAGTGAGATAAAAGACAACAAATGTTTTAAACAATTAAACGCACTTTACGGCTTTCAATTCGGTACTCCTGCTGAACATATCGAACAAGTGGCGTCGGTATTTATTAATTATTATTATTTTATTACTTTACGATAGTATGATTGATGAATTATGATGGAGGAATCTGATGGAAACAAATCAAGAAATATAAAATTAATCGAATTAAAGATAAATCAAATCAAAGGGTTTTGTAATTTTCATCGCTCATTAGCTCATTACTAATTGGATTAAATTAAGTGAAGTTATGTTATGGTTTTTAAAACCCATTTTGGGCATTTTTGGGGTCTCGGTATCGCTACAACCCCACCCCCCAAACCCCCAATGCGAATCTCTATTTCTTGTTTGAATTTCTTAGAGACCCTAATGAGTAATGAATTTGAGAATAAAATGTTTATTTGATATTGCATTTAAATGGCAAAACCAATCAAAGATATCCAACTCGATCCACGAAGTTATTTCTTTGCATCAAGTGTGGAGTCTCATCACTCATCAGGTTTGCTTCCCTGCTCACAATCTGTCGGTTGTTTGCTCTCCTCGATTGGCTCTCCGCTCGTCTGTTTGGCCATCCACTGCAAGTACGGGTCGCTGCCGTGCTCGATCGGGAGCGCAATGAATTCGGGAACTTCATATCTGGAACAGACGCGAAAAAGTGCCAAAGCGTGTTCTTTTGTTTGCGTACGGGTGCATTTTGGTGACAGCCGCCTGCAGTGCGGCCATGCGCTCTGCGGCCGTCTTGATGATCAGCAGCGACTCGCTCTCCTCCTCCACTCGGCCCTTCCACTCGTACACCGATGTCAGCTGGGGCACGATGTTCACGCACGCGGCCAGCCGGTCGCGGACCAGCTGGTGCGCAATCCGCTTGCCGACCTCCACCGAGGGCACAGTCACATACACAACCTGTATGGGGAAGAGGGGAATGTTGTCACGGGACCAATCGGGAACTAAGGGGCATAAGTGTGTCTAGTGCCCACCGAGAAGAGCATTTTCGCCGCTGCACCTCCACCACTCATTGCTGTCCCCTGTTTGGCGAAATGCGCGAGTATCAACGGCAAAAGGTTGTTGACTGCGACGGCAATGGCACCGATGCCCAGAGAGGCGACTATCAACAGCGGTTGTAGTTGCTTTGGGCTCATCAACGGGAGGACAAATGGATAAATGGAATTTGCACCACACAAAAAGTAAAGGCGCAAAACGCTTCAATCAATACATCCGAAGCGGCTCAGAAATGCCCAAAGACCGTATTTATTCTCCGTTCAAATAATTCAAGCACATAAAACTGTGTGAACCATTTTCAAGTGTTTGTGTGAAATCTGAACATCATTCTCAGTGATGTGATGGGGTATTTATTGTTTGTGGTGGGCGGGAGAGGTTTTGCATGAAAAGCGACAATTAAGTAGATGGCGGGGACAGAGAAATGCAATCAAAAATTGGGCCGAAAGCAAATCGGCGCCAAGGACAACAATCTCGACAACAAAAAAAGTGCAGAATAGACTGAAGGCCCCCCTCGGGAGCATAAAATTTCGGATCAATTTCGAGAATGGAGAAATGCCAAATTTTGGCCAAATGCTAAAAATGTGCAAAAGTGTGGGAACTGGATGCGCTGGTTGAGACTGGGAGTGCCCAAAACTATGCATTTTCACTCTAATACACATTAGATAACATTGGTTGCGTCGTCGGTGGACCGTTGCGCCTAGGGACTGGGCAGTGCTGTTGTGGCCTCTGCGCTCGCTGGAATGGCCGGCGGCACTGTGGCGGCCGTTTTGGCTGCGCCGGTCATGGGCTTCTTGACTCCCCCTGCCCTGGGGCCGCCGCCGCTCTGCCGGTTGGCGCCGCTGCCGCCCGGTTTGGGGACACCTGAATGGCCTGACCGAAACAATTGAGAGTGCACACTGGACAGAGAGAGAGTGCCAAGTCTAAACGCATTTAAAGGGCGAAATACAAATTTTAATGAACCCCCAATGCGATCTATAAATATAAATATACTAATAAAACTGCATCGAAATTGAAGAGACTGGTCAAGTTGTGGCTGAAGAGCTAAGGGGAACTTCGAACGGAGAGCATTTTGGGCTCTTTATAATGGTATTCGATTAAGCTCATGAGGGGCCAGAATACCATTGGCTACTACTAATAGAATCACATGAAGACGAGGAGTAATTGAACTGAATTGCTTATGGCCCTCCCCCGATTTCCATTTCTGAGGTGACTCACCGTATTTGGCGCGGTTCTGCTGCTTCTTGTCCATGCGGTTGGCCTTGCCCTTTTCGGCGCCGGGCGCGCACAGAAAGGGCTCCACCCGCGTGATGGTGCCCACCGCCTTGGTCCTGCCCTCGCGGAACACCATCCGAGTGCCGACGCGCACGTACCTGTCGGGCCAAAAGGGCGCGTTTGAAGGGCCGCCCAAACAGCAAATTTCTCACTCCGGGTGCCGAATGAACTTCAGGTGGACCAGGTCCCGATCGCCGGTGCGCAGCACCTCTTTGTTCATGCGCAGGATGGTGGCCGTCTGCCGGATGGAGCCGACGTGCACTGAAACCGGGAACAGGTCATTGGTCAGTGCTGCAAAAACTTGGGCCCTCAGATGCCATTGAAAAATTTGGAGAGTGTGCCGTCCCATCATCAAGTGGAGCCCAATTAAAGGCTCATTTTCGTTCTATCTTCTCTGTCTCCGTCTATTATACAATAAATGTGTGTTTCGAGTTTTTCGGATGCCTAACTCTTGAACAAAGCTCTTTTGTCAATTTTGGGGATCGAATCCCGATTTGTTAAAAATAAAAGCCGAGTGCCCAAACCCCTCAGTGCCCCTGGTGTGCTCACCCATTGCCTGGTAGTTGGGCGAAATGGTGGTCGGGTGGTGCAGGATGAGCACCTCCGTCTCGAACTCCATGCACGCACTCGGCTTCAGCGCCGGCGACAGCATCATCATTCCCTTGCGCACCTCCTTCTTGGTCACCTTCCTGCGCAACGGAAAGGCATAGGTATGCCCATTTGTTTTGGGGGCATTCCCTTTGGATGCGAGAAATTCCTTTCGGAGGCCCTGTTTCCCGTGCGGATTCCCAAAGGCTTATTTCCTTTTCGGGAACACACGCTTTTACACAAATTGTTTTATGTTTTCGCCCATTTCGGCTCCCAAACGTGAATTTGGTTTTTGGCCCCAAAAGGACAGATAGAGAGAGTCGCATTTGCCAGGAACTAAAGGCCAACCAGAACGGAGAGGACCATGTTTGTGCGATACAAATGGAGGTCTCTACTTAATGTCCTCTTTCGCGACACACAGCGAATCAGTCGAACAAATGTTGTGACATTTTGTCGTCCGTCCCATTGATGTCCCTGTGTCCCACCTGAGTGCGAACGAGGCGGTCTGGCCCGACTTGATGGAGTGGACGGGCATCCGCTTGCGGTGGATGGACTTGATCGGGACCGGCGTGAAGGCCCCGTTGCCGTCGGGACCCAGAAGCATGGTGTCGTTGACGTGGATGCAGCCGGCCAGACACGTCCCAGACACCACGGTGCCCACTCCGTCCACCTGTGAGGGCAGCAAAATGCGAATTGGCCACAAATGCGGAAGTCAAAGTTTTTGACCAACGGGTCATCGCAATTTACCCAGTAGATGTCGTCAATTTGGTACTCGGCGGGACGGGCGTCGTCCAGACCGACGCGCGAGACGGGCACGCAGTTGAGGAAGCGGCGCAACAGGTCCAGGTTGGTGCCCAGCACATTGGACACTTGGAAGATGGGACACACTCTGCCGGGGGGAGGCAGAAATTGTGAAATTTGAGTTTTAAAAAGCATCATTTTCCAAGTCCAAATACACCCCAAACAATACTTTATGGGCCATTGTTGGATTTTCAGAAGAAAAATTTTTGACCAGGCTTCATCAAAAATTCACATCTATTGCGATCCGGAATTCAAAATTCCACTTCTCGGGGCCCCTGGGGGATGGGTTTTAGTGCATTTCCCGTCCGACCCATCCGCCGAGACTCACTTTCCGCTGTGGAAGTTCTCTGCCGCCTGCACAATGTCCTCGGCGTTGTGCACCAGGATGGGCCGTTTGCGCGAGCCGGGCGACTTGAGCAGCCGGTCCAGGTTGGCCATGGTCTCTGCGAGGATGTTGGGCGGACACATGTCCGTCTTGGTCACCACCACCATCACGGGCACGTGCAGCGACAGCGCCAGCATCAGGTGCTCCTTGGTGGTGCCCACGATCCCGGCGTTCGCCCCAACCATCAGACACGAGTAGTCCGGCTGGCGGGGAATTGGCATTGGATGGACGACATTTGGTTAGGGCGAGAATTGACCCTTTTTTCGAAAATGTTTAATTCCGTACCAAATACTGTGAAAAACGTACCAAATAATACTTGCGGCTCCTCTATTCCCTTATATTGATTGGTACGTTTACAAATTTGGTACGGAATTAAACACCTCGCCTTTTTTGTCGGAGAATTTTTGTTTGACCAGAAATAGATATATAGGTACTTGAATTCAAATGATTTTGATGGGTATGGGTTGTTTGGATTTAGATTTAGATTGCACCCTGTATTTGCATTGATTTATTCCTCTATCCTTCTCACTGCCCATTCGAGCAATCCCATTTTTTGTCCATCTGTTAAAGCAATTGACAGGTTGCGTGATAAGATAGGTATTTTCCAAATTTGAAAAATCTCGAAGCGTTTTTGGTGTTAAAAAATAATTTGAACAGAGTGAGGGAAGACGGGACACAATTGCCTGAGGCCAATTGTTAAGAGACCGTACGACCAAAAATGTTGAAAAACTCAAAGAATCTCTAAAATCCCCCAAGTGTTTGGTGCAGCCATAATCAGGAATAAATATTAGGTATATGGCCGCCCTGTTCAAATCCTTTTTGGGCTGGGCACAACAACCCAGTTGCTACTATACCATGTGCCCAGTCATTCCGAAGATGGTGGTCTTCAGGTACTTCTCGTGGCCGGCCAGGTCAATGAAGGTGATCACCTGGAGCGAGAGAAGAAGGGATTCTGACACTACCCGAGCGACTGTTGCCTTCGCGGACTCCTTGCAGATGTCCATCCAGTCGAGGTGGCCGCTGTGCGCGTTCGGCTTGTTGGTCACTTGGCCGTGCATCGAGAAGCCCAGGATGTCGTTGCCCACCGAAGAGGTGCGCCCAGACTCGAACTCGTGCTTGTGCCTGCGAGGAGCGGAGAATGGAAAATGGGAATACCACCTATTCGGATGAGATGCTGGGCCAATTCCAGAAAGGGCCAAGTGCGCCCTATCCCAATGGCCTGACCAGTATTCAGTTCCAGACGGACACAGGCCCAGTAAAATTGGCCTGTCTAATTGCCATGGCCAAATGTTTGGGAAAATCGATCAATTGGCTTATTCTTCTTTTTTGGCCTCAACACAACCCCTCGACTTTCGACGATTCAACGCCTTTTCTGGACCCAATCAGTGAATGTGCCTCTGCCCAGCCTCCCATTTTGGTTTAGGCACAACTCCCATCTGTCCCCTAAAAACCCCATTCTGAGCCTGCTGGGCTGACCTGAACAGCTTCCGGCGGGCAGTGCCTCTGCCGTCGTCGAGCACGTTGTGCGTGAGCACTCCCAGCAGCGTGGACTTGCCCGCGTCCACATTGCCCACCACCGCTATCCGAACCTGGGAGAGCACAATGCTTGGAAAAGGCAAAGCGAAATTGGTTTTCCTGCAAAATCCGATTTGGACCTTCAAGTTCCAAATGCGTCACCTCCCCAAAGTGCATATGCCCTCCCCAACGTGTTAGTCATGCGCACCGTACACCCCGCCAATGGGTTTGAGGCGCCCTTTCCGGTGGATCAAGAGAAAATATTTGCCGCAAGATTTGGCGCAGATAATCCGGCGCCAGAGGCCCTTGCCAAACCAAAAAAAGCGCTGCTACCAAGCACCACTCTTTCTAAGAAAACAACCTTCTTCTGCCTGGCACTGGCGTCAAACCATGGCTAATAAATCCCGTTTCCCGCACGTCCCATATATTTTGTACGGTGCGCAACAACAAAGTTGTGGAATGTGTATGAAGCGCATAATAATCCGCCGGAGTTGCTTTCCCCATTTTATGGGAATGCGGGACGATGATACAAACGGAATAGATGCCCATGCCATCCACAAAGTACATATCTGGGGTATTTCTAGAATAAAATATCGCGATTGCTGCATGTGCAATTGAGGAGTCAGAATAGGTAAAGAAAAAGGAATTTGTAAATTGAAGACGCGAGACAGTTTGGGAATCTCTACTTAAAAAAGAAATTCTGCATCCAGAGTATGGGTATTTATTTCAACACCGGCTCTGATAAATTGAGTGCCCGATCGACACGTAAAGTACACGCAGCCACCAACCCTTCAGCCCTTCTCTGCCTGATTAGCGCCAGGCAGTGGCCAAATCCCTGTTTCCCCTAACCCAAATATTTCGTCTGCGCGCAAACAAACTCCTCCGTGGGATTGGGGATGAGCCAGGGAAATAATCCGCCGGAGTTGGGCCCTTTTGCAGGAAGCGGAATATGGCCCTAATGTGCAAAGTCCACGGTACGCAAGGTTGTATGTGCACCTGGGGAGCAGCGTTGGAATGAAAATAGCCGTTTCAATTGTTGAAAAGGAATTTGCTGGGTCAAATGTGTGGACATGCCAATAGAGACAATTGTGCCAGGCAAATCCTAGAGAATGTGGATTGCGAAGAAAAGATAAATTCACTGTTTTAATGTTGATACACGCCATTTTGGAATTTAAAATGGACAAGTTTGCACGAAAAATAGCCTTTTAGCTTTGTCCAGATGCTTAGATCCGCCTAACTTTGGAGCTATTGTATAAATTTTGATGGAAAAATAAAATGAGAGAGATCCAGCTATTGTGTGTGGTTCCCGCAATTAGTCAAAGGCAACAAGGGCCAAATGCTTTGCCAAACTGCAACCCAATAGAGCAACCTCGATGAAGTCAGTCTCGTCGATGTTGCGCCGGACCAGCACCACCTTGGAGTGCCATCCGCCTCGGTGGGCTCGCGCCACCAGCTCAGTGGCCGAACAGTTCATGGCGGCCAGAATGGCGTTGTGCCGCTGCTCGGAGAGCGTCAGCTCGGCAAGCGAGAGGCCTGAACAGTAAAATATTACTTAATGAATGGGTTGTGAGTGCAAATGAAAATTGGAAAACATCCGACTACAAGAGGAGATCCAAATTTTTCTGACAATTCTTTCTGTTGGGAATGGGTCAGGGTTCAGATTCACAAATGACTCTCAGTCACTTTTCATGAGCTAGCCAAAATACAAACTAAAAATTTCGTAGCAGGCCACACAAAATGCGATGGATGGAACCATGGAATTACTGCTTGTTTAGGTGTTGCCCATTTATATTCAAAAAAACAGAAACTCATCGTTTTTTCAAACATTGGCCGTAAATCGGCCAATTAGAGCCAAGAGTCGATAGGCTGTGGGATGAATTCATCGAGCGCTCTTTAGGCTTGCCATTGATTCTTTCAATTTTCATCGCTCTCAGAATCAAGATTTGACTGCCAATTTTGCTCTAAACCTCGCCTTTCTCGTCGCGAGAGCAGTCAATGGCTGCGCCCAGCTCGACCATGGTTTCGCCCTGACCGCCCTGCAGCCGCTCCTCCAGAAACTCGCGGTATCTGGCCAGAGCCTCCGGCTTCTGCGGGAGCAAACGCTGCTCACGGGAAATGATTTAGCGGAACCTGGTCCAACAAAAAGCGTCGTCCCAGCTCGGGCAGCTCGTCCACCGCCATGCTTCCATCGTCCCGGTCAGCCGCCAGCTCGTCCACGTCCATTCCCATTTTCTCGTCGTTGTCGTGATCCACGTGGCCGTTTTGCTGCTTTTGGGTGGATATCCTCTCGTTAGACTCCATTTGGCTTTCAAATATGAAAAATCTGAAAGTGGAAAATGGCTATTTTAAAACAACAAATGATTGGACTGCAAGAGATCAAGAGATTAAGAGAAGTTGATAAGGAAAGCTAAAAGGAGTTTTCTTAAATAGCTCTTCAACCACGAGGCGCTGGGCGTCGCAACTCGCGATGGATGATGCAATGCAACAAAAGAATGTTTGCGAGATTGGAATTGGATAGAAAGTGTGTTGAAATCGCGCGACGGGGAGAAATATCTGGTTTGTTGGACTCTCACCCAAAACATCGGTCAAAATTGGAGTGGAAGGGGAAATGATTTCGAAATCTCAAAAATTACTAATCGCAATCAAATGGATTTAAGGAATGATGCAATTGATAACCGGTAACAAGTACTTACAATTCATAACAACACTCAACTCAACAGACAGGACAGTGCGGAGCCGTATGTTTTGACACAATACTACGGCTCGATGCTGAGTTATTGCGATATGAAATAAGCATGATGCAATTTGGGGGATAGATATATACTAGGCACTAGGTACATGTACATATTGGCAGTGCTGAGAAAAATGCGGTGAAAGGCACTCTCACTCACATACCCTATATCTGGAAAATTGATATAAAGAAAAACCATGGCTATTCGGAATTTCTGCTCATTGCTCACGTATCCTTTTTAAAATGATTTCAAAAAAATTTTCAAAGGTGATATTTTGTAAAACCAGAGTATACGATTGTTCTGAGGTCTCCACAGACCCGAGTATTGGCCAAAAAATTAAAAATTAAAGTTGAAACCTGATATTTTCTTTTGTCAGCTGATGCTGTGCTGAGAGAAGCAAACGTAAAATTAAAAACTAAGGGTTTTAAGCTTAAACCTATGAAGCAGGATTTATTTCTGAAAAATAAAACGTGGAAGTGAGGGAGAAACCTCTTGCAGCTGTAGGAACTTGCGGCCTGCCGCATCATAAGTACCTAGGAGCAGCAGCAGCCAGTAGTACTACGCTACTACGCTTTACGCCTCGCATTCAATATTTATTTTTATTTCCATTCCTTTCTCTATATTATTCTCTGTTGTACGGGTCAATTGCGGCGCACTTTACGACGTTTATTTGGATGAATTGTCTTTTCTTATTGCAAGCGCGAACACAAACTCCGCTAAGGGAATACTCCACCGCCCTTTACGAGAATTTCTCTTCTTCTTCTTCAGTGGAAATAGGAAACTACAACGGTCAGCTACGGCCTACGGCACTCCTTCCCCAAATTCCCAATGCGAGCCAGCAATGATTTCCCAAGTACGTTCATCTCCGCTACCGTTCTGGTGCCTCGACAGTGGAACGAACGCGACCTTCGCGCCGAATTGACAACGCCTCTCTCTGACCATCACCAGCAGAACTAACTACCTAAGTGGTTCAATCTATCTTGGTGGCAAATCCAATAGAGCTGTGTGTTCTTGATGGGCTAATTTGAAAAAGATTTTTTATTCCGAAAAGCCATTCGGATGTTGCGTGCGCAGTGGCGTTTTGGCCAGCTAAATGTTCGCACGCCAAAACACAGCGGAATTTAGCATTTTGAATCCGTCGGCATTTTGGGCGCTTTGCCCAAGGGCACCCTTTCCAATTTTGTGTTTGACGCAAAAGGCTCCAAATCTAAGACCGTTCCCAACTCTTGGACCGACATTTTCATTTTTTGGCTTTTGCCAAAATCCGATTCGTTAAAAATGGCGCGACAAATACCCAAATAGAATCGATCCAAATTGCCGAATTTTTAACAGAGATAGAACGTGTTATTACCCAAAAATACTTCAGCACGTTTTCACTTCCGCTTATTCCCAAATCTGCGAGCAAAAGCCCAACCAATTTGCGCGCTCATTATCCTCACAGATGTTGCTTATCCTGTTGCACTCAATCAGTTGCTCTTTTTGGCTGCCACTTCTGCTCCCAAACGGAAGAAGAGCCTTTTTTGGGCACCCAAATGGCGGCCAATTAAAGGTGCTTCCGTCACACGCACACACAACAGTTGAACACGGTTTTGGCTACAAAAACACATTTATTTTAGAAATTGGGTTCAGTCCGGTGCTCACAATCGAGGCTAATTGTTCTGTTCAAATCGACTAAAAACGTAGAATTCAAAACAACTAAATTGTTTAAATGTCTTCGTCTTTTAATTAAAAATTATTATTTCTTTATTCAAATTAATTTGGCCGTTCTGCCACAAAATCGGTTCCAACAAACAAACATTTTCCTTCCGCTTTCTGTTTGCACCGGTCAAAACAGTTGATAGCACGGCAAAGCGATTAGCGTTTGGGGAGTCTGGCGACCGACTGGAATGTGCAATTCGCAGTTGGCACACTCCGAATCTGCTCTGGGAGTTCCGATAAAACGGGGAACTCGTGGATTTAATATTTGCCCCAAACATTACAAATACCTAATCGGCCCAATGCCCCCTCTTTTTGGGCCAGACGCAAAACAAAATAATGCCCTTTTAACCCCCATTGCATTGGTGCACCGTTTGTTTGCGCCCTTTCTTCTCCGATTTAAGCCCCCGGTTCCTGAGGACTTTTTGATAAAATTGTTTTTTGGATTCAAAAAATAGGGATAAAGATAAACCAGCTTTAGCGATTTTTTATGATATTAAGTTTAAACTAATGCACCCTTTTGAATTTGTGGGACGCCTAATGCCTAATGAACAGTGCACCTGGTCGGAGGCCATTCCAGGCACAGCAACCAATAAGCACATGTCTCTCTCTATGCCCCTGCCCCGAATTGGTGCGACCCAGATCACCGAACTCGAAGTGTGTCTAGGCCCCAGAGGCAGCAGCTGCCATTTTCGTTGGGTGAAAATTATTCCGACGAAATCCAAAAAAGAGTTAAAATGAATTGCATCTATAATATACTTCCACACGTCAACAGGTGCAATCGTTTTCAGCAGCGACATTTCGTGTGAAAACCACAAATAGCGGCAGATGCTAAAGGAACGGCCAACGCAATTCTGGCGAATAAATGCCCCCCGTCCACCAAAATGTCCTTCGCCCTTTCCCAACGAAATCACTTTCGTCCGATTCCATTCCCTGTTCAATCTCTTTGTCTCAACTGCTGTTTGGAAGATTAAACTCCAAAATTGCAAAGTCAAAGCAAAGATAAGGAAGGGAACGAGAGAACGCATTGAACTCCGCACAACAGTCCGTTCCAAAGTCTGTCGTCACCCATGCATCATTTGACCCAATTCCAATTTCCAATTCGGGGTGTGGCATCTCACAACAGTGGCAGGGAACAACTGCTGGAGAGCCACAATTTGGCAAGAAACGAAGTTGGAAGAGGGAATCCAAAATGACTGGATAGAACGCCAAAAAAGAAAAAAGGCATTTAATGAATTTGGCCTCAAATACTCTAGGCAATATTGTTAAACTTTTGAATTTGACCGTAACTTGGATTATTGGTGAGTTTCATACTTTGGGTAGGGCACTCTTTGGTGTGCAAGTTCCACGTCCATTTTTATCAGTGTCCCTTCAGTCCAATCTCCAATTCCACAACACTACAACACTATTCTGCTTCTTCTCCACTTCTTCTCAAATCCAAACGCCGAAATGGAACACCACCACCGTCAGCCGTTGTGCCCTCCGCTGTTGGCTGTCTGCCTGCTGCTGGTGGCGCTGATGAGCAGTGCTGCTGAAGGCCGACGAAAGAAATTCGTTGAAATGTAAGCCCCAACCGTCATTCAAGAGCCAGAAAATAAGAAAATATTCTTAAACAAATTCCAGCCAAATCGTGAGTGCCTAATTTGCAGAAAAAGGTATCCAGACGGGTCCCTAGAACGACACTATTCTTCCACTGCGTCAGCCATCAAAAGGTCGGACTCGGAGGGAATTGTCGCGGCCGAGTCGCACTGCTGGATCCGGGTGGAGCGGCGCGGCAAGGTGAAAACTGAAAACACAACTTAACCGCAAACTGGAAATGCCAAATCAAATGCGCGCGCCAAATTATTTAATATTTGAATTCCAAAGTGAGCATATCCTCCTTTAGAAATGATAACTTAAATTTCAAAAAATCTCTGCCACGCCAAAAGTACCCTAGTCCAGCAGATTTTTTTGGGATTGGGAGGGAATTCAACCAACCACTCACTCTTGGGAGGGAATTAATTTCATCCGTTTGGCAAATGCCGATTTGTCGGTAACATTTACCTACATCCGGTGACGCTCCGGATTAGATAATGGCCAGCGATATTTTGCGCTAGCCTCCGTTCAATTACGCAAAAGGGGACTACATACAAAGTGGCTATTGCTGGGTCTGTGTCTGTGCCTTTTCTCTTTTCCAAACGACATTTGCGTAGTTTGCGATTGGTGATGACTGATGAGGAAACCTATTCGCGCGTTTAGACGGTCTTTTGCCTCTCTCTAGACTTACCAGCGGCCGCTCGATTCGCCGAATTGGCGGCTCTGGCAGCAAAATATTTTCCGCCAACATGCATTCCTCATCCAGCCTGAGTCAGAGCAGAGTCGCGGCAGTGGAACCGAAAGTCGAGAATCGTTTGCCATTTGGGGATGGACCGTGTCCCGAAAACTGCTCAAAAATAAGCTTTTGGACCAAATCCGGGGCCAAAAAAGCGACGTTCGGGACGAGCAGCAATTTGCCAAAATAGCTGTACCGTAACACAAATACTTTGGCACATGGGCCAAATGCGGCAAAGTCTCTACGGGAATCGCAAAATCCGAGCAAACGTAAGAGACTTACGGTGCCGCCGCTCTCCACCTCTGCTCTCACCTCTCAGATCCTAGGCGACGCCACAAAGTGTGTCCCGAAAACACATTAGAGACTCTCTCTCCCCATACCAATAACAAATATCTACATATGATTCATGTTTGTCCCCCATTTCGTCCCATTCTGGCCATTCTTTGCGTCCCCAAATGTCGTCCATACTTGGCACCCGTTCTTCGCCATCCCCATTTCAGTTTGCACAACGTCAGCACAAAACGGCGTTCGCAGAACACATTCGTTTGGCCTTCGGCGAATGGGCAGGGCAGGATTAGGCGGCATTCGCCGAGCGAGTCCATCCGACGGCCGGCGCTCTGACGCCGCCGCACAAATGTGGCTCGTGGAAAATTGGCGCGCAAATGTGCGAAAGCACGAATTCGTCTTTTCCGTACAACAATTAGCGCACAAACAACGCGCGAGTAAACAACTCTGGCGCAAACGCGTCAGCAGAGGCTGTACAGTAGGCAGAAGTGGAAGCGCAAAAATGGCTCCTTTTTGGGGTCAAGATTGGGCACGTGTCTTCTGGGCTGGGCCGGAACTGGGCATGTTCAGACCCCAAATTTCCAAATTTGGCGATGTGGAGACCAGAGTCCCGAACAATTTCGGCGGCTCCATCTCGCCTCTAGTGCCTATCTCTGTTGCCCCTTCCCCATCCAAGATCATTACACAGTGGGCACTAGCCTTCTTGCGCGGTTCCAGCCGAGAGCCCTTCCGGCCCTCCACTCGGCTCTTCTCTTCGCATTCCCCTCTCAAAAGCCCTCCTCTGCCTCTGCTGCTGGGCCCCTTCTCGATCCCAGAGGCTTGGCATAAAACCGCCCAAATCGGGCAAATGTTTGCGCGGCAGCGACTGTCAACATATCTGGTGCGAAAAAACAGTGACTGGTCATTGCGAGGAGAGTACGGTTTGAACGTGGGCACTTGGACGTTTGGATTTGGACCAGCGGCGAGGGAAACGTCAAAACCAAAAATGCTCTCTGGTCGAGGGCGACCCTGAGGAGAACACCTAAACCTAAAATATGCAAATGGCAAAAGCACAACGCCAACAGAAATCGATAAAGACAAAGCGTCAAAGGTGGGCGTATTCAAAAGGGGAGAGCAAAGTTGCGACCGTTTGCAGAGCTACGACGTGGACGGGACGTGTCTGCAGCTGTCCAAGGGCGTGTACGCGTGCCAGAACAAGAACTTCGTGGACCCGTTCAACCCGTACTGCAAATTCATGGACTGATTGAAAGCAGCAGTGGCCGCCGCGAAGTGTTCGGATCCCATTTGTGAATTCTCCAAAAACATTCCCCGAGCATAAACCGTTTTTGAATTCTTAGAGACTCGGAGAGAAGGGCAATGGCCTATTCAGCAGCGGAGGGGGGGGGGGAATAAACGATAGCAATTGGGCCAAAGGTTCGGAACAATCTCTGTTTGGCCAAGACTGAAGCCAACCCATTTGGGGCCAACTCCTCCAGTTGTGCCAAAATTGTCCAGGAACCATCCCCCAGTTCAGCTCCGTCCATTGATTGCCGTGCTGTGGTCCCTCAGCCCCTCAAAGTCTTCCGGATGTGTGGCGAATGACTCCGTCCGACCGCCACTTGAGGGTCCATTTGGGCGAAGCAATTAGCCAAGAGCCACCATCATCATTGCATGTGCATAAATCCCTCCGCTCAAAATAACGAACGATTGTTTGTCGCTCCCTTGTAAATTCAAATTGCACCAAACGGAGGGATTAAACGCCCTAAAATAGGGCGTTCCACAGCCAACTCTCTGCTGGCCAATTAGGAGACCAACAAATTTGCTCAAAGTGCCAATTTTCGGTGTATGTTTTTGGCCCATTCCCATTCACATTTCTTCACCTGGCAATTCGGTAGAAAAAGATTTGTTGGACTCAACAGACCAAATTGGCGGGAGGAATGTGGCCAATTGGTTGGACTCTTCTGTGAGCCAGAGGGGGCAATTTGCATTTGCACTCGCCAACTGTCCCCAGTTGACGATCGGTCTCTCATCAGACCACCGGACCCAAAACCACGTCCAAACTGGCAATTCAGTACACCCCTCGATCGGTTCAACTTTTTTGGACTTCGGGCCAAACAGCCAAATTCACATTTTGTCTCCTCAGAGGGATTCCTCCCCTCGAGAGGGAAACCTTACAACTTTCGTTGAATTCCACATAATCCCCTTTTGACGTCGACCATCGATTTTTGTGTCCGTGACCGGCACTTCCGGGCGCAAAAAGTGTGGCAATTTCGCTGTCAAAGTGCGCCGTCCAATTCCGTGGGCATTTCCCGCGCGAGATTCCGCCGATTTTCGCCCTTTCCCAAAACGGCAGACAACAATTCGAAGAATAGTCGAATGCCCCAAGGGGACAGACAGTCTCTTCCCCACACACATCCATTCCTCCCAGTCCTACAATTTGCCTTCCATTTCCGCGTTTCCGGCCCCTTTCCCCGCCCTTTTGGCACCGATCTGTCTGTCCGTGGGAGCGGAGTCCAGACGGCGGACACAGATTCCTCTGTCTGGAGGTCTGGACCGCCGCTTTTGGAGTCCCGTGGGAGGCCCATTTGCCCATTTGGGCGCAAATCGCCGGAAGAGGGCTCGCTCCCCGGTACCCCATACACGAAATGGCGGACAGATCTTTCTTTCCTTCTGTCTCTGTTGTGTCCCCGTTTTCGGAATTCGTCTGACACCCCATCGCCCAAATGGCACCACAGAAGGGGAACAGCCACACTTTGGCGCTTATTTTCGCGTACTGTTTGTTTTCACACTCCATTAATCCCCCAGAGGCCATTAGAGAGAGACCACATTGACTCTGTCCCCCTCCACTGGACTGGGGAACAATTGTTGAATTGATCGTTCGCTGTTTTGAGCGGAGGGACTATCTGTGCCTTTGGCCAATTGCTTTCGTCCAAAGGCAACAAGAGCGTCTTGGAAGAGCCGTAACCTGACAATGGGTGGAGCTATAGAAGCAAATGCATACCCATAATAAGTCTGAATGAACGTGCAAATCGTTTACAGCTTTCGGGATTTTAAACCTTAAGCAACAAATTTTCATATTTTGACAAGGAAACTGAGTGAATAGGATTGATTGGGAACAGGAAATTCAGATACGAGGATGCTGAATCTAATATGATAGGAATATAAGAATAGGAATAAGATAACAGTCTGCAATGAGAATGTTGATGTTCTGGAAACTTCCAGAATAGAATGTTCTAGAGAACACAATGCCAAATGTCAATTTGAATCATAATATTGGGTGACTACCCAACAGGCTAATTATATAAATAATTAGGACAAACAAACCTTTGGCCATAACTCGGTCCAATTGATAGGCTTCACTGTTTGGGAGGGCCCTCCAATTATACACATAACGCCCACTTTGGACTGTTCGAAGGCACTCGGGCATCGGTTCGCAAAGTTCTCATTTCTCAATCAATGCAAAACAAGACAAGAGTGGTGGATCCGAGTTTTCTGTCCTGACTCTGGCCAATTAGCAATTGCCTATGGGGCATTGGGCTTGCCTCCCGCCAACGCACTTTTCCTCAATAATTCGTGTGACAATGGAAATGCAATGCCCAAGGCTGGCGTTTCGTCCAAATGGAGTACAAACGCACAACAAAGTGCACAATCCCCCAAAGTCCAAATGCCCTGGAGACGAAAGGCCAACTTTTTCTCTGTTTGCGTTTGGCGCACACAATTTGCTTGGCGTGCCCAAGGGGTGCCCATTTTTGTTGGCCGCTGATCCGCTGGAGACCAGGAAGCGGTGTTGTTGTGCCCAGAAATAGTTCCCGGGGAAAACAACAAAAGCAGAAAAAGGCGCACAAATACTTTGGCGCAAACAGACAAACAAGGGAATAACCACCAAATAATTGTATTAATTATTTATTCACAATATTACTCAATGGCCCCTGAGCAGCGCTATTTTGGGATTCGCCAGACGGGAGAGGGATCTTTGGGGCCCAATTTGGAGAGGGGGATTGGCCATTCAAAAGGGCCCCAATTGGCTTGGGAATGCCCTGTTTTCTGCAATTTGTGGGGAAAGGAAGTGCCATTGGCGACTGCCTCTTTTGGACTCTTTTGGGGCCCGACAGTCCAAAAGTTGTCCTTCTGACCCACCAAATGTCCCTCCGCAGGGCTGTTGGTTTTCCCCATTCCCTGCAAAAGGCACTTCCAACGGTGGCAGTCAGTGGGAGTCACAAGCGCCCCCAAATCCCAATCCCCAGCACTCAGCTCCCGATTGGATTTGATCGGACATTGGCAAATCCCCATTCCCCACAAAATGCCAAATTCCCTAGTCCTTGTCTCGCGTCTGATGAATGGCGAAACGTGACTGCCTGAGCCTTGTGGGGGCGTCCACACAGCCGCAAGTCCCTTCCTCTCTTCTGCGCCCAATCGAGAAAATCAAAAGGGAACTGTTTACTAATTGTTTTCCGTCTCATTCACTGTATCCCCTAAATGTTGAAAAAGTGACGAAAATCAAGTACTTGGCGTCCATGACCTGACAGGACTAACTCAGACTTTTCTTCGTGACAAAGGTAAAACCAATGTCAAAAAAGTCCATTCTTTCCAAATCTTTTTTCGGGCACTTTTTGTTCGCACAACTGGTCCCAAAGTCCCAATCCCTCTGGTTTCGACAACGCACGCCAAATACGAAACACACTCTTTTTTGTTCAATCCAAACCAAAAAATTGTACAAAAAACTGGCAAGACACGCGAATGCGAAAGCCACGTCTGCGTGTCCACTGCCATTCCTCGCACAAAAAGTGCCAAACTCACAATTCCGGATACGGTGCGTGCCGATGCCACGCAATTCCCGCAAAAGGGCGAACTTTGGACAACTGAAAGGACTTTCACCAGATTTTGACCTTCCGAGTACTGCGTGGATTGTCCGCTTGGCCCCCAATGGTCGAGCCCTTGGTACAGTCGAGAGTCGAGATTCAGGCCGAAATCTTGGACCAGGCCAGGGCCCAAGGAGTATCCAGTGGACAATGTGTGGTCTGTTCGATCGCCAGATGGCGCAGAGATTGGCAAAGTTAGGGCCAAATGTTTGCAAAATTGGGGATTGCACTTGTTTTTGGCCATGGCATGGCCAAACTGAGCCAACCAATTCCCTCCCAAAATTTCCTCAAAACTCTCCCCAATCGCTCCATTTCTGGCTCCACAAGTTGTGCACATTTCCCAAGCACCTGGTGGAGCCAATCGATCGAAGCTGGGAGTTCAGAGAGAAGTTCTCCGGTTTTTGCGAAGGGCCCATTTTTGAGAATAGAGCCTGAACCCAGGCCTAGGCTTAGGCCTAGCTTTGGCCTAAGCCAAAGATAAAAAGCCTCCAAGTGGGTGTTGGCCTAAGGTCGCAAATGTGTCTCCATCCCCAACCGCACACACTCCAGACTGCATCCCAAAACGGAAACTGGCACTGATGTGCGGAGAAAGAAGAAGGTGTGTTTTTGCTGTCCGCTCCAATCATCGGTAGAGCAGCTGCCCAATCTATTAAATAATGTTTTACTTCCGCGTTCTGCTGCCGGTCCACAACAACAAATAAATAAATAAATAAATAATGCAATTGCGCCTTGAGGGTGCTGAATATTCTGATTTCTGAGATGCGGCTGGGGTAAGTGGGGACGCGGCGGTCCCGTGGCGGAAGCCATTTGCACCAAAATGGGGGAGGTCCAGAACGGAAATCAGTCGGGCAGTTTTTGAGGGAGCAATGGAGTGAAGAAACCGCAAATGCAAAGCGCCTCTGGACAGAGAGAGGGCAGCCATTAACACCAGTACATCCGATGATTTCCATAAAAACGCTTTGGTGCCCAACAGCAAATGACTTATCGGCCATTTTGGGGAAAATCAAAAATAGCAAAGACCGACCCATTTGATGGACGAAATTAAAAAACCCAAAATTGCAGACATTTCCCATTTCTTAAGGCTGTTCAGAGGGCCAAACGTCATCAGCCTCTATTACCGTTGCTCTTCCTTTTGCATTTTTGTCCATACAACTCCTCCGCGTAGTGGTGGGGCACTGTTTTCGAGGCTTTGGGGCGCGAAATTTTCGAAAATTGCGCAAACAACAATTTGCGCCCCCAACAGATGGGCCAATTAACCCCGAGATGCCTCTGCTGCCGTTGGCCAAATGTAGCCTCGGCCCCAATTAGGCGGCCAAACTGTTTACTGTTGGGCGCAAGCAAAGCGAAGATAAAGATGAGTGACAGGGGCACGGGGGCGAAGGGCATTCGGGGAACGGTGGAATGTGCTGGGCGCCCTCAAATTGTCACTTCTCGTGAACTCCATTTGCGCATTGGGGATTTGGGAAATTTGCAAAATAAAAATAGGGAATTTGGCGAAAGTTCGTACGCGATGTCAAATGATCCCAATGTGAATAGCTAAGCACGTTTCAGCGTTTGAGAAGGGCCATAACTCACCAAGAATTGGCCAAGTCATGGCCAAATGTTTGGAAAAATCGGTCAATTCCATCTTTTGGCCATAACCTGTTCAAAACTGGACCAAGCAATTTGGGCTTGATTCTATTTTTGTAGGGCTTCCACAGTTCTATCCTTCTATCCAATGAGTCCAACAAGAACTAGGTATCCGTTTTGGCTTCGTTCCTTGTCCAGTTATGTCTCATCAAACAGCCTGGCTCTGGAACGTTCCCCACCTATCTATCTAAAAGTACGGCTGCACTCTGCTGCTGGTCGCTCCGATTTGACGGGTTCTTTGGCCTTCTCAGCGTCTTTTTACACGATTCTGCCCACCAATTGCACATTCCCCGGTGGACTCTGGGCAAAGATCGCCTCCACTTTTTGGGGCGCCAATGAGTCACTCAAAAGGGAAACACCGAATTTTGTCAGATTTGTGCAAAGACCCAAAAAAGTGAAAAATTCCGAAATCTGAGACTGAACCTGATGTGGAGAGATTTGAGAATTCCCCTGGCCACGCGAGAACTTTGAAAGTGTTTGGACTTCGCGTAAACCGGGACATTTTTGTTCGGTCAAAAACCGGCTCAATCCAGAACGGATGATGTCTGAGCTGTGGTGCCTTCGCTGGGTCGGTTGGCCCTTTCGCCGGAGGATCAAAAGGGCGAAAAAGCAGACTTCGGTTGGAAAGGAAAGGGCTCAGCACAATTTGGTGACCAAACACCCGGCGGCAAAATAAACCGATTGGGTGGTCACTGGCAAGTCCAAAGGTGCCCAATCCGAAGGACTGCTGCTCAGCTTCTGCGCGGCCCAAAATAGCCGAATGTCTGAAAAATGGGGATTTCTTCGTTTTCGCAGAGGACAGAGGACGAATAGTGCCGCTCCAACAGGGCTAGAGACGTCCATTCAACTCTCTCACAGCACAACAATTCCCCTCCCGAGTGCCTCCTCAACGGGACCTTGGGCGCTCCTCTTGTCTGGGGGAGGCACCCGAGGGCTGAAATGTCCGTTCAAATGCGATCGGGAGCTGAGTAATGTTGGGGATTGTGGGTTGGAGGACTTGTGCTGACTGTCACCGCTGGGACTTGGGAGTTCAGAGTGCCTTTTGCAGGGAATGGGGAAAACCAACAGCCCTGCGGAGGGACATTTGGTGGGTCAGAAGGACAACTTTTGGACTGTCGGGCCCCAAAAGAGTCCAAAAGAGGCAGTCGCCAATGGCACTTCCTTTCCCCACAAATTGCAGAAAACAGGGCATTCCCAAGCCAATTGGGGCCCTTTTGAATGGCCAATCCCCCTCTCCAAATTGGGCCCCAAAGATCCCTCTCCCGTCTGGCGAATCCCAAAATAGCGCTGCTCAGGGGCCATTGAGTAATATTGTGAATAAATAATTAATACAATTATTTGGTGGTTATTCCCTTGTTTGTCTGTTTGCGCCAAAGTATTTGTGCGCCTTTTTCTGCTTTTGTTGTTTTCCCCGGGAACTATTTCTGGGCTACAGGACTCCATCCAGCAGCCGTTGTGTCGTTGACCTCTGCCTCCGGACCAAAAAAATACAGTTCCCCGCCCAATTCCGCTCCTTTTCGGGCGCATTTGTGCAACCCAGGTGCCTCCAGTGCCTGACTCACTCCGTCCACTGATTGCCCCAATTTCGAATTGGCCGCCCCAATTAACTGCTCCGAAATGGCGACCGAATTGGCATTGCATTTTGCGCAGCCGACGGGTGACTTTTGCCCGCGCAAAGTGCACATCACGTGCCCTGGCCGTGCCCAGGTGCCATTTCGGGCGCAAAAATAGGCGACAAATCCGCCGAGCAGCGGAGGATTTGCAACGAATCTCCTCGGCACAAAACACCTAAAAACGGGAAATGGGCGCGGAAACCCCCCAAAAAGGCATTCATCCGATGCATGTCGAAATTCCGGATTCGTTAGCCCCTCTCTGTTGGGCCCACTGGCCACCGGCAGATCCATTTCCGTTGTTTGGGCACTCTCCACCAACCCCAAGTGCCCACTCCAATCGCGCAATTGTGGGGGATGGACTACTTCCGAAAGCGACACAAATTGTAATGGCAGCACAATGACGTCTCCGGTCGGCGGAAGAAGTCGTCGGCTCGATCCCAGTGGCCTGCGGCCTTTTTCAGAGCTGGGAAAGGGCACCCAGCAGTAGGAAGGAACCACCGATTCCCTGGGTTGGACGTTCACAAATGCCACCAATTGGCCTAGGATTACGCACAACTGGGCCGCATTTTCCCCATTTTTGAGCACTGGACTGTGGCAGCCACTGTCCTACCATTTTCGGAACAATTGTTTGGCGCACATTGACTCACCCACCACTTCTGCTGCAGCGTTCCGCCGCCCAATTGTGTTCTGGCCATTCACTCCCCAGTCACTCTCCTGTGCGCACATTTGTCATTTCCTGTGCGCCCAAATGCGGCACTTTGCGGGCACTTTTTGCGCAGTGGCGACTGCCACGTGTGGGAGGCGCACTCAACAGTCCCCACACACACAATTGGCACAATTGTGCGTCCGCCGACTCATTCTCCCCAAACAATGGCCGCAAAGCCAATTCGGGGGCCGCATTGTTCGGCGCAAAGAAAACCACGCGTCCGACACTTCCCAGCGGCCAGCCGATGACCGTGCCGAACGGCGGCCAAAGACCTCGCCCCAAAAAGAGGAGTGGCGGATGAATGAATGAATGGGGCATGGAAACAATGGGACAGTCTCCGTCCGTCCGAGTGCCGCTTTGGGACCCATCCCACGGGTCACGATCGGTTCTCAATTTGTGGTTCCATTTGTACGGCGAATGCGCAAAAGTGCGAAATCTTCCCGCGACAGTCTCCTCCCCAGAGAGAAGTCATTTGGCGATTCCACAAACAAACGACAAATCTTCCACCAGAAGCAGAGAAACAGAGAAAACAAAAGAAACAAATGTAAATGGTCCGTTTTGCCGTTTTGTTCTTCTTCTTCCCAGTGAGACCTTGAGACATACATTCTTCCCATTCCGCCGGAGAGGAGTGAGCCAAAGGCGTTTGAGCTCTTGTGATGGAGCAAAGAACAACAACAGCAGAGAGTAGTGAGTAGTGACAAGTGACAACTGGGAATGTGGGGAATCATAATTCATAAACCATAATATGAGGAATGACGTGGAATGGGGTTGTTGTACAACCGAAGCGAATATTCTGCTGATCCAATTCCACTCTTTGGACGTTAGGACTACTCTCTTCCGCAAACGAAGCCACACTTTGCACTTTGCATTGCCTTTTCAGTTCCCCCGTTTCGATGGACCATTTGGGACCATCCGATTGGTGATGGCTCTGTCCGTCCATATCCATAGGGCCTCTTCAGTCTGATTGTTCCACTGGGGGACCAAATGTCGCTCCAACAACGGGAGGAGGGGGGCATTTCCGTAAAATCAGAAAGCAATTAGAAGCATCTGGAAAGTGTGGGGAGAGGACACAAAACCACTTGTACTGCGTCTGGCGTGTGCGAGTGAGTGCCAGAAATGGACATCTGCGCCGCCGGGGACGGGCAGCTGCGGCTACAAAGTGTGTGCAATGCCTCCTCTGCCCCAGAGGTGGGTCAGCGACTTTACTTTTTCCCCGCCAATCCCGTCCAAGTCTGTCCGACGACGAATGTTTTGTGCCCTGCCGCCCCAATTCGTAACATTCCGCGACAATGGTGCGCCCCAAAGTGGTTGGTTGTGCGGCGCCAATTCCGCACAGACGGGGCCCAATTAAGTGCGCGGCCAAAAACAGCTGTGGCACTGCGCCAGAGCCAACTGCTCATTTCGTAAAGTGTGCCCAAATTGCGTCAAAATGCCCAACAAAAATGCCAAACTTGGCTTGTCACAAGCCGAATTGGGTGTTTCCTAGAAGCATTCTTTTTTGACACTTTTGCCAACATTGGAGTGCTGCTGCTTGACCATTTCACGTCTCTCCCTCCGCTCCGTCGGCCTCTCCCTCCCTTCCTTCCAAAACATGGAATCCTCTGGAACGGCGTTTGTTGCCTTCGTCAAGCAAAGTGCTTGTAGTCCGTCCGTTCCAATGCCCCACGGACATTTTGCGCCTCAAACGGCGTTCGGCTTCCGGTCTGGCGCAAAGTCCGCGACAACGGCACTGCCGCCCCTCCCCTCCCCTCGGGAGGCATTCCCCCCAAAAGGGGCGTGCCCGAACGCCCAGAAATGGCGGCGGCGCCGCCCCATTGGGGGAGGGAGGTCCGTCCGTCTAAGGTCTAATCCCCCGCCCAGCGGAGCAGTCGGCGGGGCGTGGCCCAGCGGGGGAAGGGCGCCGCCGTCTGGCCAATTTAAGGCGCGCAAAAACACCCTTTCCTCACTCCACAGTCACTCAGAAACGCATTTCTGAACCGCGAACCCAGCGAAACACAGCGACTAAAACCAACCGACTCCACACTCCGAACAACCTTCTCAAACAAAAGGTGAGCAGGCACCCAATGCTCACTGGTCGGGGCACTCTTGTTGTGCCTCCGGATGCCTTTGGTCCACTCACCTGTTGCCCCATTCAGAAATGGCTTCCGCCCCGAACAGTTCTTCTTCTGCTTCTTCTCCCCAGCCGAAGCTGCTGCTGCTGGCCCTTGTGCTGCTGGCCAGCGCCCTGTTGGCCTCCGCCTCCAAGGTGGCTTCCGAGGAGACCGCCGCCGCGCAGGAGCTGACTCCGGAGGAGAAGGCGGCGGCCCCGGTGCGCTTTGCGGAAGAGGCTCAGCTGGGAGGGCACCACAAGCACGGCGGCAAGGACGCGTCCCGACGGCACAAGAAGCGGGCGGCCCCGGAGGAGCAGACGGAGCTGGTCGAGGAGGAGCAGGAGGAGGAGGACGAGGCGCCCCGGTGCACAGTGCGAGTCCACGTGGTAGGCGCAGGCAAAGGGAACAAACAACGAACAAAACCTTTGGCCAAATGTCCGCGCAAATGTTGGCGGCGGTCAATGGGCCCTATTGTGGGCTCAGGTGCCCCAACCCCCAACCCGCAAATGCCTCTGCTCCGTCTGGGCCAAATGCCAGGGCCTCCAAATGCACTCCCAGGCCAAAACTGGACTGGAAAGCCTGCGCACTTTTGGCACTCCCTTTGTCCACGTATGCACACCGAGTGCCTTTCTCCTTTCCCCGCCGCCATATGACCGGTTTCCGGCGTTTGGGCGCATCTCTGAACTACAGCCTCCTCACAAATTGGCGGTCATGGGGCCAACTAATCCCCATCCAGAGTACAACATTTGCTCTTTGGAGAATCCCAATCAGACTGATTGTGTATCCTCCGAATGCCGTTGCCGAGGCCACTCTGTTGATTGCTGCGCCAGCCAAACAAATACAAAATATTTGCGTTTTTGGATTTGCGGCGCCGGCCAGCGGAAAGCCCTCGATCCGAAAAAGTGCACTTTGCCGGCATTCTGTTTCTGTCTTCCCTTCGCATATTCACACTCATCTCTTTCGCAATCCCATATCCCATTCTGTCCTTTGCTTCTCCACTTCTTCACCTTCTATCGCGCTCTCTTCTCCTCGTCTCTTCCTCTTCTTTAGCCTCCTCTTCTCCTCCTCTTCTCATTCTCTTCTCTCTTCATCTCGTTCTCGTCTCTTCTCCTTCTCTTCATCCGCTACATATCTTTCTCTTCCTCTTAAACTCCTCCTCTTCTTCTTCCTCTTCTCTGCTCTTCTTGCCCTCTTTTGCCCTTTCCTTCCCTCCACAGCATCCACTTTTGTTCACATTCATCCCTCCTCGTCCTCCTCCCTCGCCTCAGCCAAAGTTCCTCAGTCCTCAGTTCCACCTGTGCCCGTCCGTCCGTCTCAGAGTCTCCGTTTGTTGCGGCATCCCATTGCCCAGTCCACCTGCGCCCTCATTCTCCATTCCCCATTCCATTCCACCCTCTCATCGGCAGCGGCAGTTGCCACCTTTGATTGGCCAGGGAATGGCGTGAGTCCAAAAATGGCAGCCAAACAAAAATAAACGGCGGCGCCGCGCACAAAAAGGTTGCGGCCGACCTTTCCCCGCTGAGTGCCCAAAGCCCAAATTGCCTTTCGATGGAGGGGAGGGACGCTATTTTTGTTTTCGTGCCATTCATTCGGCGCAAAATGCCGCAGCAACAGGCGAGACCTTTTGACGTTTATTTTGGGCACCACCTCTGAGCAATGGCTAATGGAATTGGCGTGAACACAATAAAATGTGGGCCCAAAAAGGCAGTTGGGAACCGAAAGAAAGGAGCACAGAACTAACGCCAAAAGGCGCCAATTCAAGTGTTGGACCATTCCCATTCTGGCCCATTCCGCTGCATCCCATTGGGTCCAGCGGAAATGGGCCAGATGGGCGGACACAGCACAACACACAACCTGTGATTTGGTCGGGCCAATAAAATTTTTTGGTCGAGACGGCGCAAAAAATGCGCCGCTGCGGGCGTAAACAAACGATTATTACCGGTGGCCCGTCTGTCTAGACGGGCAAATGACGACTCTTTTTGCCCGCGGCCAAAGACCGCGGCCCAAATTGGCGCCGAGTTTTTTGGCCGTCTGGCCAAATCCAAAACAACCGCGCCCCGGGACTCTCGACCAATCGTAAAGTGCGCTGGAACAAAAACGGATGGGAATTCCCGGCAAGATCTCCGACAGAGACTTCCATTTGCGCAATGAGCTCCCGGACTCTTGCGCAAAGACATTCGAAAGATGCGGGTGAGTAGTGGTTCTGCCCTCTTCCATTGGCTGACGCAAAAGGAGCAGGGCGCACTCTAGCACTCTCTCTGGCGGCTGGTTGAGCTGACTTCTTTCTTCTCGATCGGTTCTAATACCTCAAATTTTGTATTTCTGGCGTTTGATTCGTTCGCCAATTAGCCGGTCCATTATGGGGGTGCGGACAAAGCGCACCTAGGCACTATTTTGGGTGCTCCCTTCCGCCAATTTCCGTGCCAAAATTCGGCCGAGTTCAGTCCCATTATTCCGCCCACATCATTCGAACACTCCACCGGAGTCCCCCATTGTTGCGTCTCGCCCAAAGTTTAATTGCCTTTTGCGTCCAATTGTGGTATTTTGGGCGCCCAATGAATTGGGGAAACGGGTGACGTTTCTGTGGGAGCGGCACTTCCCCCACTGTTTTCGCTATTTTTGGTTGGATTGAAGAACGTTTCGCCAAAATTTTCGAAACGCCAAAATTCAAGCGCAAAACGACTCAAAGCTTCCACAACAGAAAGAAATAAAAAACAGAGAATGATCTTGAAATTAAAAAACACAATGCCAAACGCTAAATATTCAAATTTCGGAGAACACAAAAGCATTTTCAATTTCCCAACTGTCTGGGCGCCTAATTTGCGCGGCCTCACGTGCCCCACTGCGTAATTTGTCGGGCGGCCAGACACTGCGTAATCACCGAATAATGACAAACAGAATGAATGAATGCCCCGCCGCGTGGCGCACCAGCATATGACCCATATGACCGCCGGGGCACTCGGATGTGTGTGTTTTGTGCGGCGCCGTTTGGCCTTTTGCGGCGCGTGACTGTCTGGACGGTGACCTCACTCGCCGGTGGGGAATTGGTCCTCCGCCCGTGGGTCTGTGTCATCCGCCCCCCGGACGCATGATTTTGGGGATGGACTTGTCCGTCCAATTTCCGGGACTTTTTTGCGCCCCAATGCCAATGGCTCTCTCAGCCCATCAGAGTGAGGTGAGTGCCATTTCCGGTTTGGCACAATTTCCTGCGCAAAAAGTTGCAAAGGCGCCTGTCTCTGGGCTCCACCTTGTGCCTCTTTCGGAATTGGCGGCTAATCCCTTCCACCAGCGAAGTCCCCCTGTTCTCGCTGAGACCCTTTTGGAGGGCACAGTAGCAGAGGAAGCGGCCAAAAATGGAAATGATGGATGAGTGAGGGATGCACATTTTAATTAGACCAAACTGCGTTCGGGCACTACGGTCGGCGGTCAACACATTCGGGACTCGAAGTGCGGACAAATCCCGCCGTCGGACCAAAAGCCGACCAGGACCAAAACAGAGCAGCGTCCCCAAAGAGTGTCCAATCCTCCAATAACTATTCACCTCTCGGCATCCGGGATTTCTTTTCAATTCGCACTCCAATGGCCCTTATATTTGGCCAAATCATGGCTCTATCCGGTTGGGACAGGATCCAATTTTCAGACAAATTCTTTGCCAAGCTATGGCCCATCAAATCCACGGCACCCCCATTGGCCCAAATGGGCATTTGCTTGGACATTTGGCCAAACATTTGAAGGAAATTGTTGTTTGAGGGCCCTAAGTCCAGGCCAGAGATTCGAATTTGTTCCGCTCCAGGTGAAGAAGGTCAAGGGCAAGTGCGTGCGTCTGCACGGCGGCAGCATGGCCTGCCAGTCGGCCGACTTCCTGGACCCGGTGAACGAGGACTGCCTGTTCGACTGAGCGCCGCCGACCGACCGATGATGGACGGGGACGAGCGAAAGGAAATCCACACCACCACCACCAAGGCTTCGAGAACAGTTTCCGTCTTGACAGTCCCTGATGACTTCTCTGGATCTCTCCCCGAAAAACGTGTATTCCTTCCGCGCCTCTGGATCTCCGCTGTTTGTCCTCTTCTGCCTCTCTTCTGCCCCTCCTCCTCTGCCCCACTCTTCAGCAATATCTTTGGCATTTTGTTCCACCATTACATTACCTATACTACCAACCACACGAGATGATAATGATTAATGATAATGATACTAAGTCTAATTGATAATGATTCAGTGATACCACCTGTCCAACAGTATCCAAACAAGATGACGAGATTTTTCGATCCGCATATCGATTCGATCTGTCCCCAATCGATCAATCAACCAATCAATTGCATATCATTTTTGCGCATACTATTTATGTAATATTATAATATTATTTGTTCCACCTACATAAATTATTATTTTGTGATCGCCCCCATCAACACGGCAAACCACCATTCCGTTACATTTGACATCATACAGCATATTTTGTTCGTTGGTAAAATATGAAAAATAGCAAATTTAGATGCAAATGATCCATTTTTAGAGATTGAGGGGTCGTAAGGTCTTAACTTGTTAATGGCATTGGGGTGGAAGTTTACTTCGGGGCAAGGGCCAAGAAAACGAAGAAAATCACCGCCACAGACTTATGTTTAACATTTGGCCAATTCGCCAATTCCAAGGTCAGTCTAGAGTCTAGAGCTCTAAAAATAGACCACATTGGATATCCACCAAGCACGAGCAGTGCATGAGGGAATTTGCGTCATCAGTCCATTCGGTGGCCGATTTGGCGTGCCAAAAGACCAACGCGAGACCATCTGGGGTCACCCCAATCCATCCATCGTCAGTCATTCAGTCAGTCGCCAACGACCTTATCTGCTGCTGGTGGCGATGACAAGTGAATGAACCTTGGACCTTCTTTTGGGTTGTCTGCTAAATAACCGCGAGAACTGAGAAACGGGAATTAATTGATAAGAATAAGAGTGCAAATGCAGGCGGAGAAGGGGAGAATGCGCTGAAAAGCACATGAAAGAGGAGCGGAAAAGGAAAGCCCAGTCCCTGGGAGGGGAAGGGGAGTCAAAAGTTAACCCAGAGAGCTTGGAATGGGGGAGATTCAGTGGACAAAATCAGTTCTTCTCGGATAATTAATTGCCCTTGACGAGTTGGATCCAAAGGCACCGAAACCACAACAAAACTCATTTTCAGTGTTTGTTTTCCCCTTTTTACCTCCGTCCTCATCCAATCATCCATTGCTTTTTTATTGAGCATTAAGCTTTCCTTGAATCCTTTTTCTCTCATCATTTCGCGCAAAATGGCCTTTTTCTTCCAAAATTTGGTGCAATGGAACGGCGGAAACCCCACGAGTCGCGACTGCCCGCGATAATCCGTCCCGCTACCGGGAATCATTTGAATGGCCCATCTTTTTCGGCTTCACTCGGATTTCCGTCGTAAAACGGCACTAAAGCCCGAAAGGGGATTCCAACATTGTCGAGTCTCTCTTCGCATAAAAACCGCCAACAGGTGCCTCCCGAAAAAGGGAACCGTTGATTGCAATGAAAACATTCGGTGCAAGAGAAGGGCGAAGCTCTGCACAAGTATTTATTAATCTTAGACAAGCAACGAAGCCTTGGAGATTCATTTTTCGTTTGGATCGATTGGTTGTCGGACATTTTCGATAGTTTTTTCTTGATGCTAAGACTTGGCTTACTCAATGACAATGTTAAATAAATTGAAAAGAGCGGAATGAAGAACAGATCTCGTCTAAAATTGCCTGAAGTTGAGGCGGATGCGGAGATGAATCTTTGGTGGTGAACTAAATGCTCCCCTGACACCAAGCAGCATCAGTCAGTATGTGATTTTAATTTTAAACTGTCCGCTAAATAATTGGACGCGTTAAACACTCCGCCAAATGTGAAAATAGTTCGCAACGGACAACAAAAGACGACGAAATTGACTATACCCAATACCCATCATTAGGTTTAGGCGTAAGCTAAATTTTAATTTGATGCTTGCCTAAGCTTTTTCAACTTAACACAAATTTTTCGGCAATAAAGTAAGGTAATTTTTGTTGTACATATATAAAAAAGGAAACCGTATTCCGCATGAAGCGTTTATTTTTGGCGTGACCGAAATAAAAAAATTTCAATTATACTTTACCTAGGATGGGTCAGAGTGGGGACATAAAAGTGATCCTCCAGCGGGGGAAAGGTAATGCGTTCGTGGCCAACAAAAGTGTATTGTGATGTCTTCAATGGTGGAAATGGCGAAGGCAAAGAATCCAGCGGATCAACACTCGAAATTGGTAAAAGAATCACGACAGGGCTCAGCAGGAAGCCAATCTCGATCCCAAAATATTTTGCCATTTTGAAGAATAAATGCTTTGCCTTCCCATCGATCAAACCCGAAGCGGGGCTTTTTTAGAACACTTTTTAAACGAAGATAACACGACAAAAGGATGTAAATAAATATGGGTGCGTAACACACGCACACACAAAATGTCCAAGAGAAGGAGGAGGAAATATTTGTAAAATGTGTGGAAATGGAAAACAACAATGGTGTGTCCAAATTAGAGACTGAACAGCAGCTGTCTGGTCACTGGATGTTGCGGCCGCTGCTCAGAGCTCGGTGTGTCCTTCCTCCTCGTCCGGCTCCTCCTCTGCCTCGGAGGCGGCCTTCTCCTCGTCCGAGGGGCCGGCGCCGTCCTTGCCGCCCGACTCCAAGAACTTGGTGAAGCCCTCCAGAGTGCGGTCCCCGGTGTAGTCGATCACCTGCGCAAATGTTGTTGTTCCAATCCATCGAGGGCAATCAGTTTTGACAGTCAAACCTTCTTGGAGTTGGCGGGGAAGAACTTGATGGTTGGGAACGACTGGATCTTGACGTCCTCCACCTCGTTGGCGGTCGAGTCCATCTTGGCGATCACAATGCTCTCGTCATCCTTGTACTGAAAGAAAAGGGAGATGAAGAAAAGAAATGAATTGAAAAAGGAGATCATGCATGATAACTGATAAGAGTACAAAGAAAAGAGATTCAGATGGATACGTAAAATAGATATTGTATGAATAAGTTGTATAGAACTATAGAATGAATGATGAGATGGAGAGAGAAACAAGCAGAAGAGATGATTAAGTGTTTGATGAAGGGAAAGAGTCATTTGAGCTAACAGTTAAGACCTCCCCATCAAATGAACGCACCTTCTCGCCCAGCTTGTCCCAGATGGGCGCCAGCTGCTTGCAGTGTCCGCACCACGGGGCGTAGAACTCGACCAGCACGTTCTTGCTCTCATCTCGGGCGACCTGCTCGAAGTTCTTGCCGACCAGCACCTTCACCGGCTGCTTGTCCCAGTCCTCGGGGATCTCCTCGCTCATCAGGTGCGGCCGCAATTTGCCCTCCACATAGGACGAGGTGAACTTGACGACGTTCTCGGTGGTGATCTCAGTGAAGTCTGGCTTGTACTTGGTCATGTCCTCCTCCAGCGAGATCAGACGCACGGCAGGCAGGTCCTCCTTCTTGAGGCCGAAGAACTCCATGATACGCGCGTTGTCCTCCTGGTCGGTGTTAATGTACACGAAGAGCACCTGGCCATGAGGTATCATTAAGTGCTGTTCATGTAGTTGGGTTGTGTGTTACCTTGCCCTTGAACTCCTTGGCGGCCGCTCGGAATTCGCTCTCGAGTTTCTCGAAGTCGGCGGACTCCTTGGACACGAAGAG
>VAHH01000273.1:0-39678 GCA_013357305.1 Radopholus similis
GTGACCAAACCTAAAATAGGTGCAGAAGGCCAAAATAGGTGATCAAAACTCGAAAACTAACTGAAGAAGGGGGTCATTTGATGTGCTTTTTGTGCATAACTCAGCAGCACCTATACGCAGAACAAATAGGTAAAAACCTAAAAATCCGAACCCTATTAATAGGATACTGGAAAAATTATGGTACGTTGTCAAGGATGAAAAAAATGTGGCACACTGGCAAGTGAGATATGAGATTGCCTCCAAAATTGGCGTCCCAAAACCATAATTCCACTTTCTTTATCGGACCTGTATCTCGAAAAATAACAAAAATTGTTAGACGAAGCAAATCCAGCACAGCCATCGGAGAGTGTTTATCCGCCCGTATACATTTACAATCGAGAGCGCCCAAACAAGCGCAGCAATTGCTCGCTAAATGCGAGAACAGAACTGGAACAGCGAAAAGGCGCCATTTGGTGTATCGGAACAATGGCAAATGCCCGAAACTGTGGTGTTCGCCTTTTTGGCAACATATGATGTAAGTACATGGATCCCAGTTTTCTTCTTGTTCTGTAGCCACTACGGGAACCAGCAGGAAGCCGAGTTTGGGAACAGAATACACAAATTTCCATTTCACACACCCCATCGAACAATTGTTGTGGACAAAGAGCAAGCCAAAATAGAAAAATGCGGAAAGGACGATTGTGTACCAAACACAATACTCAAAAACTCAAAATGCGGAAAAAATAATAAAAATATGTAATAGTAAAATTCTAGTAGGTACCGAAATTTAAAAACAATTTTTAAATTGGGAGGAACGGTTGTCCTGCTGCTCTGGAGGGGGTTGAAACATGATGGGATGAAGCCTAAATGCACAAAAGGACAAAGGACTCCAATTGGAGTCCATTCAAAGTGTTCCAGGAGTTCCTATATCTCAGCGTCTCAAGGTTCTCCATTTGCGCTAGAATCCACTTGGCGCGTCTCGTTGGCGACCACCAGCTCCACCATTTTGGAGTGCGTGCCGGCCAGCCGCTCCCCGTCCAGACTCCACATCTCGGGGCCCTCCTCCTCGACCATGCGCCGCTCCAGACGGAAAGTGCCCCCGCTCTGGGGGCAGCGAATCGTGTCCACCGCTGTCCCGTCCGGCTGCTGTTCCCCAGCGGTGAATTCCACCTGTGGGAAGATTGGAATCATTGGACATTGGGGGATATAGAGCGGGTTCAGATACCGTCTGAGGCCAAATCAAGCTGCAGTTTTATTTTTTATTTGTACAATTTTGGATTTGTTCAATTTTTATTTTTCACATAACCAAAGAATCGTTGTCGGTCAACTGTCGTAACGCATAAAATAAATGTTGACTTTTCCGATTAGAGGGGGACTATATATTCCCCCCAAAATCGTGAAAATCCGTCGAACACAACGCAAAATTACCTCCTCTAATTAAACTTGGTTTCAATCGGAATCCTAAAATTCAGCTTTTTCTTTTTTCCCACCTCCAGTTTCGGGTTGTGTGCGAATTTCCACAGTTGGGGTGTGTTGGCGGCGCCCAGCGAGGCCCACACCCGGGACAGGAAGCCGGCGTGGAAGTGGGCCTCGTGGAAGAGAGGGTCCGACTCCGCTCGGGGGGCCTCCACACTCGTCCGGAAGAGCATTCGGCGCACAACCGAGTAGGGGTTCTCGCCCTGGTGGGCCGCACTGGCCATCATCAGGGACTGGAAATGGACGGAGGGGGAAGAGAGATTGGGTATTTGAAATGTATAGTTTAGAGTGGTTAGCCAAAAAGCTGTTATAATTTGAAAAGCATTGCATAATATTATTTTAAATTCCCAAATTCGAATTAAACTGGTTTAGACACGCCAATTTGTACCATTTTTTGACAGTTTTCTGGCTTGTGAAAATAATGTCAATTCGTTTTCCATTTTGAAAGAGAAAATTGCGCAAAAAGTGTTTCAATTCAGCGTCCAAACTAAGAATCAAATAGTCTGTGCAAAAGACCAATTACAATTATTTGTATTTCATTCATTTGATCCTTTTTTGCGCCCACCCTGAGGAAGTTGTGGAAGAACCCTGGCGGGTAGGGGACCCCCTCCTCCACTTCCAGAGAGTCACAGAATCGGGCGCCCTTGAGCAGGAACCGCTCTGTGAGCAGTTCGAACGCCTTTTCGCCGCCCAAAATCCCATTGTTGTGGAAGCACTTGCGCGCGAACTTGACGTGACCCTGGGCGAAGCCCTCTCTGGCACACTCGAAGATGGCCAACTCGATTTTGGCGCGTCCAAATCTGGGACCGAGTTCCGCCAAAATTTGGACCTCTTCGCTCAGTTTGCGCCACTGTTCCGAGTGCCTCTGCTCCGCCGCACTCGGGTCCAACAGTAGTGCCTTGGCACTTTCGGCGGGGGGTAAAATAAAGTGCGCAAAAACGGGAAAGGCGAGAAAATGGAGCATATGGGAATGAATAGGCAATGAATGAGCAATTCCTGAAATGGCAGAATTTAATTTTGTTTAAAATTTAAATTTGTATATTGGCTCTTAGTATCCAATCATTTTGAAATTCGCCACAAAAATGGGGGCCTTTTTTGCCTGACATTTAATTTATTTGATGGGGAGAGAGACTCACTCTGGGAATTGATGCGAACAAAATTGGGGAATGAACAATGCCCAAATGGAGGTCGCTTTTGTTGGCCAAATGGATTATTGGAGTGTTGGAATTTAGGGGTGGCCCCTGAGATCTGGCTTCGGGACCGGGCGGGCGAAAGGCACCCAATCTGAGGTGGGTTTGGGGAATTCATCAGCCGATCAATGAATGGCCTGCAGCCCTCGCGATCTCGAAATCTCGACTGGATGCAGTGCATCCAATTTGGCATTTGTGGCTTTTCAGTAGCATTTCATTTGAAAAGCACAATTCATTGGTTTTACTTAAATGGAACTTGTGTCCCCTCCTCCTCCTTCTCCTCCTCCTCCTCCTCCTCATCACTCATCTCAGGACCAAGCTCAGACCACACAGACAATTTTCCGCTCCTGCACTCCCACCCGCCCTTGGCAGCAGGAGTCCGCCGGGAACGAACAGGGGAATGCGTTGCTGGCGTCAGAGCACGCCTGGACGAGAGTTGCATTTCCCGCGCACGGACATCCGTGGGCCTCCGACAAACAGGGGCGCGTCATGGTCGTGTTGCCGCACCGCCCACAGGCGCCAGAGCAGGCGCTGGGCTCACTCCACTGGCCCCAGGAGCCGTTCGGGGGACACGTGGCGATGTGGGGCACTTGGGCAGAGGTAGAGGAGGTTCCCTCGGTTGGGGCACCTGTTGACGGAGGTGGCGGAGATGGCGGGGGTGTTGTGGCTGCTGAAAGGCCGAATGAGTGGCTCTACAGTCTACATATTGTAGATTGGCTCTGGTGCAGTTTAGGCGTCCTAAAATTGTTTGGAGACGGTCAATCGATGGCCGTTTGAATTTGTATCCTTTTTCACGCTATGACTAACTATTGGGAAGCCTGAACAATAATAACACCCGAAAGTCTGTCCATAAGGAAGCCCAAACTGCACCAGGCCACTAAGGTCTTCTTCCGCACCAAGGGCATTTGCCGATGTATTGTTTTGGGCGTTGGCGGCTGGCGAGTTGTTCTCCGGCGAAGTGGGGAGTCGGTTTTGCGTGCACCTCGGATGGCTACATTCGGCCACTGACTGGTCAACCTGCACATCAACCACAGCGTCCAAATGTTCCGCCGAACCGGTGCTGTTGTCGCAGTCTTGGGAAGCCAATTCTGGCGCGGGCATTTGTCGTTGGCTTCTCGGCTGGTCGCAGTCGGAGTCTTCCCCCGATGCTGTGCCATCGATCTCCACGTTCAAATCGATTTGGAATGGACGCCCAAATGGGACTGGGCCGATTAGGAGGAGGAAGAGACAAAGGCTGAATTGGGCCATTTGAGGTGGGAACTATTACAAATAATTGCGGGAATCAATTGGATGCGACTTCTGCCCTTTTTCAGAGGGAATGTCCAATTTATACGCTGTCTGCGATAGGTATGACTTATGACAGCTGTTTGAGGTTCGAAAGTCGCCCGCCAATTTGGAGTTTTCGGAGCGTTCAATTGCGGACAGGAGAGTGGCTGTGCAAGCAAATGGCGAATTGCGAAAAAGAACCAAAACTATGTGATCTTTTTTCGGTTTGACAGAAACTGAGCAGCAGCACTGTCAATTCGTTTATTCGTCCCGTGGTTCCATTCGAAAATCGACCATTTAACGATTTTGCCACAATTGGGTTTTTGTTCACTGCCTTCGGAGGTTCATTTTGTGCGCCAAAAGGCAGAGCCACGAGTGCCTCCGTTCGGGCGCAGTTTGGCCGCCCTGACCGGAGAAATGGCTGCGAATTTATAATTCATTTAGATATTCCCGAGGGTCCGAAAACTCGCCGAACGGAGTGCCGGAACGGAGTCCCCCTCCGTTCCGGAAGCGGCCCAAGCCCCGCAATTGGCCGATGGGGCGCCTCGGCTGCACCACTCGACGGCCCAGCGCCGACCCGGGCGCTGCAAAGCCAACGCCTGAATCCAATTCCCGCGAGTTTATTCAAATTGGAAAGCGAACAAATTTGTGAATAAAAAAGAGAAAATTAATCTTTCCTTAAAATGGTTTGATTTTCCGAACAAAATCTTTGTTTGAAAAAATTGAATTATTTTCCATTTTAAATAGTTTTCCCACCGTTGTTCTGCGCCATTTGTGTCCGCCGCTGGCCGCCGAAGAGCCACCCCAGAGGAACGTAGTTGGCCGAACGGGAAACGCCTAAAATCTCGAAAAAGAGGTGAACAAAAATATTTAAATAATTCGGTAATATTTCCATTTGCGTTTGCCTTCAACGTGTGTCCGCTGGAAGCAGTGGCCCAGGGGCACGTTGAGAAGGGCACTCAAAATGCCAACAAACACCAACCAACAGAGGAACAGGGCCATCCTTTTAGAATGGATGTGGATGTTCAAAGTAATTCAATCAAATGTTCTGTCTTAGTCAAAAACGAATGACAAATTAATAACATTTTCAACCGTTTTCTCGAAAATATTTGTGACAAGCGAATCGCCCCATTCCCCCAAATGGAGAGTGGCGCAGCTGTGTGCGCCCAAATCGCAAATGCAATTGTCCAATTATTGTCGAGCTGAAAACTGAAAACAGAAGAAACAAAAAACGAGCACTGGGTAAATGCAGTTTCCCCATAGAAAGCGGCGTGCTGAGTCATTATTTAAAAAGGGCCACTTGGGGCGTTACTTAAAAAAGGGCCACTTGGCTACACTTTTGGCTTAGACGTAGGCTAAGCTTAAGCCTAAGATGACTTAGCACCAGAAAGCGGTTCATTTGGATTTGGTCTGCCCTTTTTAGCAGAGCAATGCACAGAAAACTTCGGAGGATTCCCCGATTGGAATATTCGCGTGAAATGGCTTGGCGCCGATCAAATTTTGCGCGATTTGTTCATTTTTCGAGATCTCCAAAGTTTGTATTACTTTTTGCGGATTTGGTAGATTCTTTTTCGCCAGAATGGCTTCGTCTTGTTTGTCCCTGTTTGCGTTCCCAAATGCAAATCTCGCGCAGTCCACAAAATGGAGATGTGGGACACGAAAATGCCAAATGCATTATGCGGCGGCAGAGGAGAGTGGGTGCCTGTATAAAAACATTATTCGGAGTGTCATTAGCATACTACAAATGCAAGTGACTTTTTATGAGGGCGATTGGGCCAATTCTCCAGGGCCCAGTTATTCCTGGAAGTGCAAGGGTTTAGGCTGTAATTATCCCAACTCATCTGTCAGCACAAGTTTTGGCCATCATCTCGCCAAGACTCCAACCCGAAGGTAGCGGCGGACACTGCAGAATGTCTGTTTATCTGATGTTCGCACCCAAATATTCTCAAAATCGATACGGAATCTTCAAATCTACATATTCCATTATGTTCCAAATGTGAGTAATTTGCAGTTGCTTTGAGGGTTCATTATCCATTTTGAGTGTGTGTTTACTAGTTTCTACCATCAGCTTTATTAGGTAGTTCCTCTTTTATCCTTTTCCACTGCTGGAGAGTCCACCAATGTCCAATGTTCAATGGCGCTGAATTTCGCCCTGTTTGGAGTGCAGCGGTTCGGCATTGCTGCGCAAAATTGTGCAATAGGGCTTCAGGCTGCTGAAACAAAACACCAAATTTTATAAAATTAAACAGTTTCAACTTTCAATCATTTCCTCTTTGTCTTAATCTTCTATTATTTTCCGCTCTTACGGCATTCCGGCGTTCACTGCGCACTCGCAAATTGCGGCCGCCTCGCGCTTCCAGCCAATTTGGTCGGAGCAGCGCTGCAGCACCGGCTCAACCAGACGCACTTGCAAGTTGAGCTGGCAGCTGGAGGGAAATGCATTCGAATGGAACCGATAAATCAAACATTAACATTTAAAAGCATTTCGAAGTGTGATTTTTTAATTCCATTTTTGATAAATTTGAAAATTGCACTCCCAATTTGGCATTTGCCCGAAGTTGTCGAAGCACTCCATGGCCTGGTCCTTGCGCACAAAGCACTCCTTGATGCAGTCGCCGACGTCCAGCGCAATCGGAAAACACACAAATCCCGTTTGAAAATTCCCAATCAAAAAGAGCCCACATCCACCAGCTGACGGTTCTTCTTGCCCAGGGCCCTCTGCAGAGCGGACGCTTGCGCCTTGATGCGGCGCTCTCCCGCCTCAATGATTGTGTCGATGTCTGGAATGGATTTGGGATTCGAACACTTAATCCGAATGCTTTATCAAAGGTATTGACTGACCCATGTGCTCGATCATGGGTCCGTTCTTCTGGGCCACACAGGTCTGGCCCTGGCTCTTGACGCAGTCGATGAACTGCTCCACCAGGTGCTCCTTGCCCTCCAGACAGCGCTTCAGCTCCTCCGGCTCAGTGGTCAGCTGGGACATTTGGAAACCAATTTGGACCTTAGACTTCGACGCTTCCCCTCTCACCCTGCTCAGGCTCTTTTGTGCCTGGCAGCCCTCGAAGCACTGTCCGAACTGGCGCTCCATCCGCTGCACGCAGAAGTCCTGCTCCCGACACGAGCACTGGCGCACCATTTTGCCGGTCTTCGCCTCCACCAGCACTTTCTTCGTCTCCGCAGCCGTCTGAGAGACCACCTGGTTCGGCCGCTGCAAAACGGACGCTCCCCCTGTTCAAAAAGGAAAATACCTATTAAAACTCTTAAAACAGTCCCATTGCCTTGCTGCCGTTTCACGCGCTGCTGCCCCGGCTCAGCGTTGGGCTGCAGCGGCTCAGCAGCCAGCGCCCCCTTTCTGGGTTCAACGGCGCGCCTTTGTTGCTCTCGCGTCTGGGAGGTTGGATAGTCGTGCGCCGCCACCCCTTAAAATGTTTATATCAAAGATTTCAATTAACTCAGAGTTCTCTTGATCTGACCCCAGTCTCATTGCCTGATCTGATCCAAATCCAACGAGACCTCTCTAGTCTCATCAGTCGCGACTGATCGTCGCAATTTTCTGACTCTCCCAGAGCACCTGACTGGCCGTGTCGCTTGCGACGGCCCAGTCCGGCGTTCAGGCCCAGCGAAGTGTCCGTCTGGGCGTTGGCGCCAATGCTGGTGCCGCCAAGGCCGGTACCTCCCAGCAGCTGTCTCTCCGTCCTTACGTCTCTGCCGGGGCGCCAGTGGTGGTCGCGCTTGTCCCGCGTCTCTATGGGCGCACTGACGTCGCTGATCGGCTCCAGGCCTCGCTGGTGCTGAGAATTGTGCGCCGCCTGGACAGCGGCAAAGAGCGCCAGAATGGCGAGGAGGGGGAATAATAATCGCATGGTTTCTTGGTTTGGGGCAAATGGCTGGATGGGCCCGTGTGGGAACGCCTTTTATGGGTCTGCCCGATCGGCGACCACAGAGACCACAACAGCATTCTTTGCCGAAAATAGAAAAGATTGTTTTGCGCGCAACTTGGTCTCGCGCATCAACAAAAACAGAGGCAGTGCCCAGATCAAGAATTAAGTCGTCCACCTTGTGGCAGGCACCCTTCTTCTTTCAGCACTCCGTTTTCTCCATGGGCCTCCTTGATAGCTTATCCAACGAAAAATATGTTTGTCAATCGGAAAACTTCGATAATGCCACATTTTGAACCATTTGGACGCTATGCATATTTTCTGGTAATTTGTAATTTGTTTACAAGTTTTAAATTTTTTTCGGATTAGAACAACTCAATGTCAAAACATAATTTATGCGCTCACAGAACAAATGTGACTTGATTTTTGATGGAATCCCAATTGACAGAGGGACAGGGGCGGACGCCAAAGGACCGACCTCTTGGAGGCCATCCAACTCCGATTATCCATTATTATTGTTATCGTTTATTCGTTTATTGTCGCCTTCCCCAGATCCCAGTCACCTCTCCGCCTCACATCACGCTGAGCAGCTCCACATCGGACAGCAGCGTGGCATTGGCCGGAATCTTAAATTTTACAAGCATGCCATTTTTTTCCGCCCCAAATTTACTTCTTTCCGCCCCAAATATACGGCTACAAGGGGGGAATATACGCGCCTACAGGGGGGAGAACACATATACGAGGCGGAAAGAAGTAAATTTGGGGCGGAAAAAGGTTATGCCATTTTACAAATGGACCAGACAGAGCACTTTTTGGATGAAAAAGTGAAACCTATAAAATAAATAATTTGGTCCGAATGCCAAATGAGGAGTGTGGACTTTGAAGGACTCACAAAGAGGATTGGACTGATTGCATTAAATTCGCACAAAGACTCCCCGAAAGTCTTTTAATATTAATATTTTGGGCGCCTTACAGTGCCCGGAATGCCCTTTTGGCCGTAGCCGAGGTCCGGCGAGAACTTGATCTGGGCCCGCTCGCCCACCGACATCTGGCGCAGGCCCTCGTCGTAGCCGCGAATCACCTCCCCTTTGCCGATCTGGAACCACCCAAATTAAGTTTAAAATGCCAAATATGTAAATTTGAAAAATGATTTAATTAAAATTCAATTTATAATTTAAACAAAGTCTCTAATTTATTCCGATTATTCTAAACACCGTGAATTCGAAAGGCTTTCCGCGGTCACGCGACGAGTCGATTTTCTCGCCGCTCTCCAGCGCCAGCACATAGTGGCATTGGACGCGCTGGCCCGGCTGGGGGAAGGTCTCGTCTGAGCATTGAGATTGTTGCGAACATCCAATCCACCCAAGACCCAAGGTTATATTTTATATTACTCACTGTTCCCCTCCTTGAGAGTCACTTTCTGCAGCGGCATTTGTTGGCTTTGCGTTGGATTGGCTTGTCGAATTGGGGAATATTCACTGGAAGCTGAAAACTGAAATGGATTGTGCAATTGGGGGTCCAAGGGAAATGTGGTTGAACAATGGGAATATATCTCCAAAAATGGCAGAGGCAAATGGTTTTGGTGGGCCCAACTGAAGATACTCGAGATCTGAGAGGAATGCGGGCTTTTGCGCTTAAATGCTTTGGGCTTTGGACTTTGAGCTTTTTGGGGGAAAACAAAAACAGAGCGGCGGCGGGGGAGTCCCCCGGTAAGAAATATTAGTAAACAGAAACACTGCTGCTGACTGAGGTGGGGGAATTTGTGTGTCCCTCCCTCTGCTGTTGGCGCCGGTTGTTTTCGCATCCATTTTGGGCGAAAGCCAATAAACAACCCCAACACCCATTTGCACAAAGAGCGCCTCCGCACAGAACCAGAGACAGAGATCGCCTCTGTCCAGAGGATTTGCGCAAGAGCTGGACAGACAGAAATGTGCCCCTTTGACTGCACATTTTGTCGGTGGAATTCAAATGTGGGTCAAAACAATGAATGTGGTTGGAGAAGAGACTTTTGGGTTATTGGGTCTGGGCGATGCTGAATGACCATTGACCGGTGATGAGAGGAGGAGGGAGACCCATACAAATTCAAATGAAAAAGACCTTTGAAGAAAGTGCATTTTTCTGCTGCCAAAAAGCCAAAATACATAATGCAATAACTTCCATTTTTCAAATCCAACTTCTACGAAACAAATAAAGTGCCAAAAGTTCTACTTGTGTTTTGGTCTCTCCTTTCGACGGAATGTTTTCTTTTCCCCCTTTCTTTCAAGTTCCAACCCATCCTCAGTGCGGGAGTTGGCTTTTGCAGCGTCTCTCGGCATTTTTCTCGGTCTTCCAAAAGAAGCAATCGTAGGGCTGGTCGTTCGACTTTCTGTGCCATTCGCACAACACCTGGCTCCCGGAGAACACGTTGCAGTTGTCGACTGGAGGGGAAAGGACGTGAATTCACCGGCTTTTTTGCTAAATCTATTCCTCACTTTGGTCATTTTCCTCGTGGAAAGCGGAGACCAGCAGAAGGAGGCAGAGGAAAATTACTTGTTTGGCCATCTTTGAGAGCGAATCAAACGAATAGAAAAGTGTGCAAATGGGGGCTGAATCTTGCGCTTAAATGGGCCAACAATTGGAAGAGATTTGGCGTCAGCCGAGTAAGGAAGGGCACTGATCAGCTGGGCCCATGGGATGGATGGTCCCAGCAGTTGGTGGACGCGATTCAACTCTCCTCTCTTCCCGCATAATTGGCTATGCCTGTGATCGATTCCACGCCCGAATTCGTTCGTAATAATCGGAGAGAACAATGGCAATGGGTATTGGGTATGCCTCCATTTGCCAAATGCCAATAATGCCACGTCGACTAAAATCGGATGGAATTGGGGAAATGGAAATGAATGTGAAACAAATTTTACAATAGTATTTCTGAATAGTAAAACGTGAAAGGCTCTCTCTATCTCTAGGTATCTCTACTTTCATTTCTCGAATTTAATAATTCATACGGCTTTAACCCAGTTTTGCGTCTCTCCAATTGCCGGATGAATTTTGCGAGGCCTTCACTGTGCGGCAGACTGACCAGTTTGACGTCCATTCCGGACTCGAGGCACTTGTTCAGCCGACAGCCCCGACAGCCCGGCTGCTCGCATTGGGCACCATTGGTCCCATTTCTGGCGCAGCGGTACATGGACTGTTTGGCCACCACGCGGCGGAAGAACTGTTTGCAGCCTCAAACAAACATATCCCATTTTAAATGATCGGTTTTGCAAGGGAATTCATTGTCTGGTTGGACTGGGTTTGTTTGGAACAAATGGAGAGAGGTCCGGGGCCAGAATAGGTTGTTTTGAGTCAATTCTCTCGAAGCCTATAATCGAAGAATCCGATCAAAATTCGACTACCAGATCGATCAATTGGGCCAAGTGTTCTCCCCATTGCCAATCCATTTGTCAATTGGCTCCAGGTGAAAAATGGGATTACCGGATTTGGAGGCCCCACAATCAGTGAATCGGCTGATTTTGATACCATTCGACTCAGCTCATCGATACCCGTCGAATGAACAACATTTGTCGATTTGCACAAATCCGAAGGTTCCATTTTTAGCCCAATTATCCCGCCAATTCATTTTATCCGGGCTAAAATGGATATTGGCTCACTCTCGCAGGCCTTCGTCCCGTAGTAGCGGTACAGCGAGGGCCTTGCGCACACTGTGCACTGCTCCGGGGCAGCTGTCCTGCGCGGTCTGCCCACCTTCCTCGGCTCTGGCCCATTCCCGTTTGCTGCGGTCTCTGCGCACTTTTCTTCAGTTTCTCCCAACATTTTTTGCGGACTCTCTTCTGCCAGGCCAAAGGAACTCTCGGCTTTAGGCGGCCCTCCCACTTGCTGCTCCGCCAACATCTTCTGCACAAAGTCCAGCTCCATCTTGACGAGGGACACGTACAAACTGACATTCCAGTCCGCCATTTGGGAATGCACTAGAAATGGGCAAATAAATATATTTGTATTTAAAGATGTCCCAAATATAGGCATCGGTTGGGGGCGCAGATCCAAGGCAAAACGAGGGGCAGAGAGTGGCACTTTCCGTTCTGGAAATTGCCAAAATCGGTTCGAAATTCAAATTCATCCATTAATTGGACCAATTGAGTCTCTTAATGGGTTAGAGTTAAGCAAAAGCAAAGGAAATGCCAATAAAGAATGCCTTTTGTAAATCTCAAAAACGCATACGAAAGTCGGTGGGGATCTGACTTTGAATGAAAGGCTTTAAGTTTATGCGCTCTATGGATTTGAGTAGTTTTTGCTTTTGCATTCTGGTGCACCAGAACACACAAATTTCGGTGGTCTCCGCGGAGGTCGCGCTCAACCGAAGCTCCTATTTTAGGCGACCACCGATTTCTCTTTCTCTGTTTGGACAGCACTTCCAAAATTGGCATTTCGTTAAAAAACTGAAAACACTAAATTTTTGATAAAAAGCATTCCTGACTAAAAGTTTCGACAAAAAATAATGTGAGAGTGTGGGAGTTGACGGAGCAGTTTTTCTGAATTTATACAGTTCCACGAATTGGTGCACAACAAACAGTCTGGGGCCTTCAGGTGCACTCTCATTGGACCATATCTCTTGTTTCGGAGTTTCGGTTAACGCCCGCCCCTTCAAATCTTCAAATTCGGGCGATATTGTAGCGTTTGCACAGCTGGCCCAGAGCATTTGGGAACCTCTGGCGTGCGATCAGTGGTACATTAGCCCAACTGTTGTGCACTGTCAAAGTTGACTTTTTATTTTTTCTTGCTCAGACTCAAACGAAGAGCGAACGAGTGCACAGGATGGGCATTTGGAAATGGGCATTCGGTCAGAGACTGAAAATCGTCACTAGTCACTGTTCTATCCGCCCAAAGGGGAATAGATTAAGTGACCTCAAAAAGTCCAAAATATAAATATCCGATTACTAGTTTCCAATTTGACTCTGTTTGTTTAGGTTTTTGGGTTCAGATCCCGTTCTGAATTGAGTTATTTATGGCCTCAACAGCAATATTAAATTTCTGTCGGAAATGGAACTTAGGTATCTCTGCTCTTCTGAGCATTTGAGGGGCTTTATTGTGTGTTTTATTGGTGGGGAAACGTTATTGCACAACAGCACTTTGCGTTCAAATATCTGCGCTGGAGAGGGAGCTCTCCGAGTGGTCCTTCGTCTCGGTCGGACTCTCCGTCTCCGCGTCCTCTTGCGCCTTCCGGTACTTGACCACCGCGAAGATGGCCACCACCGCGAGGAGCATGGCGGCCCCCAACACGACTGTGACTATTTCGGCGACGAAAGCCACCCGGAGGACGGTGATGGGGACCATCAGCTGGTCCTTGGTCCCAGGGTCCACAGTCGCGATCTGGTGCACCCGGATCAGCGGCATGATCATGTTCCGCATCCGTTTGGTCACTCTGATGAAAGGGGAACAACGGTTGGCCCATGGCATGTTCATTTGCAGTCATTGGGCCCAAATGTCACGTGTACTGCTTGAACTCGATGACTGAACCTATTGAACTCTAGGTCACTGGGTTCAAGCAGTACAGGCAACCAAAGGTAGTCTCAGGGTCTCAGCCCCTGTCTGGGGAGTCCCTTGACTCCTCCCAACCCACTTGAATGTGCCGCCCAGCAGCCCCAGGCTGAGCTGGAACCTCTGTTGCATGTGCACAATGGTGCCCGTGATCGGCTCCAGGTCAATGTCGTAGGTGGTGGAGTCGCTAGGGGAGGAGTTCATTCCGTCGATTGTGTGCCGGAACGCGTCCGGGGAGTTGGCGAAGTGGGGCGCGGACCAGAAGATGCGCGGACTGTCCGGCAGACACGAGGACAGGTCCAGCAGGCCGGACGGGGCACAACCGGCTGCAAATTCATGGTTTTAGGAACGATTTGGGTGGGACTTTACCGGGCTGGAGGCTCTCGTTGCGGAAGTAGTCCACCCCGTTGGGGTTGCAGAAGCCCTGCTGGCGCTGCAGCCCCGTGTCCAGCAGGTGCTCGCTCTCCACGTACCGGTGCACCGGAATCGAAGAGAAGGTCCTCTTCTCGCGCATTTCCAGGTCGAACGAGCTGAAAAGTGAAAGGGCAAGTATCCGCTGAAAGCCATGGAGCACATTTAATCGTCCTCCCTACCGGCAGAACTGTCCCAGGAACCTGAAACCGTCAAAAAGTAATGTGAGATTCAATTCCAAATGGACCCACATTTGGAGGGGCTGCCCTCGGTTGTCCGGCGGGAACAGCTGTCCGTCGGTGCCGTTCATCCTGCGGGCGCCCTCTCCGTACCACTTGGTCCCGTTCAGCATGCCCTCCATCCCGTTCCAGGAGAACAGGCGCCCGAACTGGCGCACGTCCGGCCAGCCAGTGCCCACCTCGTACACGCCGTCGTCGGTCCCGTTTTGCTGAAACTCAGAAATGTGCGCGAAACAAATAAACCATTATTCAGCTTCAATTGTGGCCATTAAAACATTTGGCACATATTCACCCCGTAGAAGAGGCCGATCCTCTTTGGGACGTTGTACTGTTTGCAGACGGGCCTTAGGAAGAAGCTGTCGCACCACTCCCCGATGAAGGGCTCCTCGTAGCCCTGGAAGAGCCACTCCCCCACCGGGACGGTGATGAACGGCTGTACAGGGAATGGGACAAGGTTGCGGTGTTTGACCTTTGTGGAGGGACCAGTGGGGTCTAGGGTGGGTGGGTACCTTCTCTTTGCCGCCCATCATCAGCTCGAACAGCTTCAGCCAGACCCGCATCTTGGGCTGCTCGAAGATGTCGGTCAGCTTCTGAACATGGAAAAACGCAGTTACGATACACTTGGGCTCTTTGGCTTTTCGTTTTGAGCTCATTACCAAAATTTGGACAATCATCGCAGTTCTCAGACTTCGACTACACGAAGGAATTTGCGAATGTTCAGGTTTCAAGATGTTTTAGCCATTGCTTCGGGGACCTGGAGCAGGATGTTGGGCACTGTGACCGGCTCTTCCAGGGAACAGTTGGGGCAGGAGCGCTCCCGGTCGAAGAAGAAGGTCTTCACGTTGCGGTAGAACAGACGGCTGTTGTGCTCCGCGAAAGAGACGTTCTCCTTGTGGATGGAGATGCTGCAATGGGAGGGGGAGTTGTCTTTGGTTTGTCTGTGAGTGCCCACTGCCAGTGGTGACTCACCGAAAGGTGTAGGGACCCTTCTCAGTCACTCTGGCCCTCTCGCCCCTGGACACCACGCCCTCCGCATTTTGCACCGAAAACACGGTTATTTCCATCCTGTGAAGGGGGATTCCATTCAATTTAATATTTCGTATTCTCCGTGTACCGGATGTCGTAGGGCGGGTCCCGGTACATTTTGAGCACAATGTTGTCCGCCCCGGTGCTGTCCACGCCCAGATGGGTCTGCTGAAATGGCACAGCACAACAGTCAATGGGGGTCCCCTTTCTCTCGGCACTCACACTCTGGACGGCTTTGTTCAGCAGCGAGCGGAAGAAGAGCATTCCGCCGGCCGAGATCAGGATGAAGAGGACCCCCGCTGCGAACAGGGTGGCCATCAGGCACAGCCGCAAAGTGCAGAAAATGGGCATTTCGGCAGTTTGAGTTGGGAGTCTGAAATTCCGTAATAAATTAGCACAACAAAGTTCAATCTTTTTGTTCGCGAGTTGATTGGCCAAAAATTGAAATAATCGCTCGAACGGCCAACAAACACTACTGACTGGCCGGGTGTGAGGAGGGGCGAGGTGACGGGAGCACCGGAGATGTTCGGTGACACCCACTCGGGCGATAAGGAACGGGGGCTCTGGGAATGGAATTTCTCAATTGGTGAACAGAGAGAGAGGGCCCTGGGTTGTGTCCCTCGGTCTAGCGCAGAAATTATAATTAAATAATTCGGTCTGTATAGTCTGTGGAGGCACACAGAAAATGTACATGTGGCCACTGCGCACCAACAACAATTGCGTGGGAGGACTGTGTCTTTTGTGTCCTGTGCCCTTTGGGAGTCCAATTTGAAAGTATCTAATATGATTTAATTTAAAAAATATCGAAACCATAAAAAGTGAGCAAATTCACACATAGAAAATCCGGAAACAAATCCATCTTTCTGTTTTATAATTTTGGGGGGGATATATTTGTGTCGCCCAATGAAATAGGTATTTATGCTTTGCAGTAGCACCCTGTCCAATCCGGTTGATAAGGGAGACTAAAAATTGTCGAAATTTGAAGTGTGAAAATGGGTAAAAGTTAATCCGAATTCCGAAGAAAGTGTGTGACTTGGCGGAAGTGGCCAACGAATGCTCTAGTCCCCAAATGTAGTGTACAAAATTCGAAAACACAAAAAGTGCAAATGAATTCGGAGGCCAAAACAAAAATAATTAACAATTTGATTTTCCCGATTCTCCCATTGATTGCATTTGCGGATAGATTTTGATTGCTGGGGCAGTCGGTAGACGCCAGTTGCCCAAACAAAACCGTCGTTTTGTCGTTTGGGGTTTTGGGTTTTTCGAATGTTTGGTCAGCAAAAGTACTATTAATATACTTTAATTTGCAATAATTTCGCTGTCTCTCAATGGGTGGGAGGGCCCACTCGGGGCCAATTGTACAAATTGTGTAATACATTTTGATCGATTTGTTTTTGCGCCAGAACAGTTGTTGTGGGTTCTGTGGGGAGTTATTCCTCCCGCGCAAGGGCCAATTCTGGGTCCCTTTGTGGGGACAACACAAACAATTCGGGTCCAAACGATGACTCTCCTCTGTTCTGTGTCCTGTCCTGTTCGGACAGAAATCACACCTCACCTGCGGGGACTCTGTGTGCGTGTTGTGTGACCTTCGCTAGTTGCTTCTAAATTCTAAACGCGTCCATCGAATCCCCCCGAGTGCGGGGACGCGTGATCGGAGTCCACTGAATGAATGAATGATCCATCCGCCGTCCGATCAATCCATTTTGAAACGATTCCAAACTATTCGCGCATTCATAGTTTGGCAGCCCCTTTTTTAGTCATATTGCAACACGGGTTGGAAGTTGGAACCCCAAAAATCGGCATTCAGCAGAACCGAAATGTCCACATTAAAAAATCTGAACTCTTTGGGAATTAATCTGACCCCAATTGGGGACCGAAATCCGTTGGAATTTGGACCTGCAAATACCGACAAAAAGGATGTGCAAATCATTGAGAGACGGATGGACATTGGACAATGTTGTGGTACAAGCGAACACTTGTAGGTATTACCTTTCACATGGGAAATGGGCAGTGGGCGCCATCACCGATCACTTTCCGTACTTTTGTGTTCCACAATTTTTACACAGCGATATACGTGGAATTGCGACTCGAATGAAATATGCGTTTCCCCACCCATTGATGAATGGTTAATTTTGTCGCGCAATCGCACCCAGAACGAACAATCAATCACAATGTGCGTCGATCGGGGAGACTTTGGACGTTTGTTTGGAGGGTTGTTTTCCTTCTGCGGGGACTGGAAGCGAATAGCAATTGCCGAATGCACATATTTTTGTTGGGAGCAAAGCCAAAATTAAGAATTCTCATTTCCATTTGCCACCATTGAATGAAAAGGTTGTGGATTTAAAAGAAAACAAAATATTCAACTCAGGTATGCCGCATCCCCCTATCCTGGACCGGTCTCTGCAGCTCCGGACCCCTTCTCTTGCGTCCATTTTTGAGCCAAAGTTTCAACTCTTTTCCGATTCTTCCGCCTCAACATGCCCAGAGATCAGACAGCAGCAGCAGAAGCAGCAGAAGAGGCCGTCTCCCATTCCCTCAGATGGAAGGAGGTTGTCTGGGATGAATTAATAGTAACAACAATTTGGCGAGAATATGCGCATTTGGGTCAGCGGGTGAAGGGGCAATGGGAATTGGGAGGGGCGGGAGTCATCAGAGCGCACCAAAAAACAGCGCCTTCCTCCCTCGGCGGAGGCACCACTTTCTCAGCAAACAGCGCAAAAAACGCACCTCAAACCCATTTTGGGAGCCCTCACGGGAGGCATTTGCGCCTTTTCGTTGGCGCCATTTACCTTTTTTACGATCCATCCACACACACTCTCCACTCCTCCGACCCAATTCCTCTGAAGTATAAGTGGAACAGAGAGACTTGAGACTTGAGACCTGCGCCACAATTCATTTTTATTGTTTCCCCATTTCCATTTCCAGTCCCAATCTATTCAAAATGCACTGTGCGCCGCTGGCGTTCGCCCTCCAGATGGTGGCCGTCTACGCACTGGCGCTGTTCCACGTCTGGCCGAGCGAGTTCGGCAACGGCTTCCTGGGCGTGGACGCGTAAGTGGGCGAACCCATGTGGAAGGAAAATACGCTTGGGACATGTAATTTTTATTTTTCATTGTCTTTGGCGTCTTGTCATGAAAATATTATTTCCACCCTTCCGCTCATTAGAGTCACTTTGGGGGAAATCCACTCTCCGTGTCCACTGTCCATCCCCCTTTTGCCGCAGACTGTTCGTCGTTTGCGGTTTCGTGCTCCACCACCAATTTTCGCACTCCCCCTCTTCCTGCTGCTCCGCTGTTCGGAGATTGCGCGAGTTCTACAGCGCCCAGTTCTGTCGCATTGTGCCGCTCCATGTTTGGGTGGTGTGTGCCACCCTGGTGGGGGCACTTGCGCTGACCTTCGACAAGGAGCTGCAGACGGCGCTGGACGACTCCCAGTGGGCGCTGGCCTTCGCCACCAATTTCCAGCTGAGCTTCGTCGACTGGACGAAGGAGCTGATGGGGGTGAGGCGGCCAAAGGAAGGCCAATTGCGGAGAGATCAGATCAGATCAGATCAAGTAAAAGAAGAGAGACTGGACAAATCAAAAGGCAATTGAACAGATTTTCCGATTGAGTAAAGCAAATGGTCAAATGGATAAATCTGATCGAGACGCCCAAATAGAGCGACCAAAAAGGCTAAAATGATTGGATCCACCAAATATAAATATTGATCAAATGCCCCTTTTATCCGAACTGTAAAATCCAACTTTCCTTCCATTTCAGTTGCCGCAGACGCGTGCCTTTTTCCACGTGTGGGCCCTGTCCGTGGAGGTGCAGTTCCTGTTGGTGTTTCCCCTCTTCCTGCTGGCCCTCGAATGGCTGAGCTCTCGGCGCAGCAGAGGGACGGCACAAAGCCTCGCCTTTGCGGTCGTCCTGGTGCCGTCGCTGTTGTGCTGGCTGTTCGCCCCCTCCAAGGCCGTGTCCCTGGGCTGGCCGTGTTCCCGCCTCTGGCAGTTCCTGCTCGGCTCCGCCGCCTCCCTCTGGGCCGGCAGTCCCCCAGCGGCACTCACCAGTCCCTCGGCACTGCCCTTTCGGGCGGCGTTCTCCTCCCGGGGGTCCCTGCTGCGCCATTTGGCGCTCTGCGCCACACTCTGTTCCCTGTGCCTGGTGTTCTTCCTGCCCTCCTTCCTGTGGCCGCCCTTCTACCAGTCCAAGCCCTTGCTGGCCCTCTGGGTGAGCGCCTCCACCGGGGCTCTGCTCTACTCCTACCAGCGCTTCGAGGTAGTCACTTTGGACTGAAATTGTCTAGGTATTCGGTCCACAAAATGTTCCTGTTCAGATGCAGATGTTGTCGTGTGCCTTCGCCAACTGGGTTGCGGCCCACCTCGGGGAGCTCCCTTTTGCGCTGTTCCTGATCCACCAGCCGACGGCAGTGCTCCTCAAACAGCACCTGGGCGTCTCCCTCCTGGACATGAACGGTCGGCAGAGGGGCAATGATGAGTGGGATTGGGATTGGGGTTGGGACCAAACATTGGATATTTCAAAATTCAATACCATCCCTTGGGGATCGGATCTATGGCATTTCCTTGTCCAATTGCAGCGGGACTGTTGGTCCTGTGCGTGGTCTCTTTGGGCGCCCTGTGCGTCCATTTGAGTGTCGGCCAGCTGTTCAGACTGCTCCGGCACAAGTCCCCCTCCTCACTGGTGCTCGTCGTCATCGTTGGCTACTGCACGGGCATTCTGCTCGGAGTGGCGCCCGAAGTGATGCGCCGCAGTGGAGGACAGGTGAAACGAATAAATGAACTGACTGACTCCGTGACGAGGACACAAACCACTAAATGATGATTTATTTGTAAAAGTTGATTATAATTGTGTGGCTTAGAGGCTTTCATTCATTGTTTCGCTTGTTTTGCAGAATATGGACGCTCTGGTGCCGGTCTTTGACGACCAGGATGACAGAGTGCGCCTTTTGCCGATTGACGTCGACTCGGCGGGCGTTCTGCTGGAACAGCTCGAAATAGAAGGGCCCCACCGGCAGCAGCTGCTCTCCGAATTGGGCGCCGGGGCAAAAGTGAAAATCAACGAAATGCTCAAGGCAAGTCCATTTCCGGGTTTACTCTGGGGAAAAGGCATTCGGCAGAATTCGTTCGCCTTCGACGGTCCCTCGGCCCCGGGCAGTCCGACCGACGAGTTCGTGCGGAACAACGCTCTGGAGGCGCACAACAGGGACGTCACACGGATCTACGAACGCATTCTGCAGGTGGGGCCGAAATGAATTATGAGTATTCTAAATTCCGACCCCGTTGCAGGGAAATGGGACGAGGCGAGTTCTGCTGTTCGGAAACAGCCACGCCCAGGTGATCTGGAAGGAGGCGCACCAGGCAATGGAGCAAACGCTCGCAGAAATGCACGTCGTCTCACTGCCAGGTTGGCAAAAATAAGTCAGATGGGGAATCGTGGATCAAGAATCTGAATGTTTTTGGCCAACTACCAACATTGCCAATTGCCAATGGCCACCACCACTTGTTAAGTAAGCTAAAGCACTCAGATTTACTATTGGAAATGACTTTTGTTGAAGACCACAATAATCGCCCCATGGGGGTTTAAAAGAGCATTTACTGGCAGCCTGTATGCCGCTGTTCGTGGACGACGTGCACACCTTCTACGGCATTCCGTGCGCCCGCGTGGTGCGATCGCTGCTGCGCTCCCTGGAGCGGACCAGACCGGACCTGCTGGTGCTGGTCTTCAAGTGGCGGCCAACGGACCCTCGGAACCCCAATTCCATTTGGCCCCCAACAGGTGGTACGAAGAGCTGCAGCGGGTGCCGCTGGACAGACCACCAGACCAGGACCCGCTCCTGGCCCAGATGCGCCACTTCCTGGGGCGGGCCCAGCAGTTTGTGCGCGACAAAATATTCCTCTCCGCCCCAAATCTGCACTTCGGCTCCGAAATTGCGCACCAACTCGCCAAACGCATTTGGCGCGGGGCACCGCTGGACGCGCTGAACAAGACCAGAACGGTGGGGACAACAAACAATAATAAAATTGATTAATTAATTAATTATGTTATTAATTAATATTAATAACTTATTAATCAATTGTCCGGAATCTACAACTTTAAATGTTCATGTCGCCTCCGGATTCAGTCGGCCCTTTCAGCAGCACAACGAGGAGAACCGGTGGAACTACGCGCGACTGGCCCATCTCAGGACGGAGTGCCCCAAGTGCGCATTTTTGGACTTTGCGGACCACTTCTGCTTCTGCGGCGCCCACTCGGCGGACGAATGCGCCCCGTTCGCGCCAGACTCGCAGCTGGCCTACTTCGCGGACTCGAACCACCTCTCGCGGCTGGGACGGCTCTCGCTCAGACCGTTCCTTCAAAGGGCACTCGCATTGGGTTGAACGGGGAGCACAAAATAATGTACAAATAGAAAATGCCCTCACATTTATATGCAATCCAAAAAAGCATTTGAGAATTGCAAGATGGAATTCGAATACTATGGTACGTATGAGTCAAAATCAAATCAATGCAGCAATTCATCCTAAATATTCATCCTTTTCTCTTCTTCCTCTTTTTCTTCTCTTCTCAAGCCCTTCTGCTGCATTCAAATCCAGAGGATGCTCTTTCCATCCATCAATCGCCTTTCAGCAGAAACAGAGAGAGAGGGAGATCCGCTTGCCCTTCCCACCATCAATCTTGGGCCACCGACCAGTGTGCCACTTTTGGGGTTTGTCGTCTCTGTGCTCACTGCTTAGGCATACTCCGTTGGGCAAATCCCCCTTTGCATTCAAACCTTTTGTTTGTCGCTCCTTGTGATCCCGATGAAAGTCTCTGCCAGACGATCTGAGTGTTTGATTTGGGCTATTGACCTGTGTTGCATAATGGGTTTTAATGCGAATGTGCGATAAGATCGCTCCGCCACAAACTGGATGAGGCATTCAGCGCCGGAACAAGAACGGGAGTCGAGGGATTATTTGCCTTTCCTTGTGACCCCGATTAAAGTCTCTGCCAGACGATCTGAGTGCCGATAAGATCGCTGGACGCCAATAAAATTGGCGTCCATTTTCGATTGGCTTCGCCTCTCGGGCAGGGGGCGAAGGATCAGCAGATGGCTCAGCCATTCCCACGGTAGAGAATTGCAAGATGGAATTCGAATACTTTAGTAGTATGTATGAGTCAAGATCAAAAATCAAAATGCAGCCATTCTTCTTTCTTCCTCAATCCTCATCCTTTTCTCTTTTCTTCTATATTCTTCTCGCTCAAATCCCTTCTGTTGCATCCAAATTCAAATCCAAAAAAGGACGATTTCCATCTATCAATCGCCCATCGGAACGCAGAAGAGACCACTTGTCCTTCCCACCCCACCATCAATCTTCTCAGTTCTCACTGCATGAGCACAATCCATAGGGCAATTCCCCTTTCTTTTGCAGTAAAACCTTTTATTTGCCTTTCCCTGAAACAGTCTGCCAAACGATTTGAGTGTTTGATTTGGGCCATTGGCTTGGCAGTTGGCACCCATGTTGCATAATGGGCTAACGGGAATGTGCGATAAATCGCTCTGCATCCATTTCCCATCCCCCTCCCTCCACAATGCTGATGGATGAGGCACTCGCGCCGGAACAAGAACGGGTCGAGCGAGCAGATGGCCATTTTGGACGCAAAAAAATTGGCGCCCATTTTAGATATTTAGATCGGCAGATGGCCCAGCCATTCCCACAGTAGATCGCCTCGCTCGACTGGTGCATTCTCGTTTTTTGTCTTCATCATTTCAGTGTCCTTTCCCTTTATCACTTTGGCACTTCGCAAAAGCCCATTTGTGGAAAAACACATACGAGCCCCGCCGACGGCCCTTTACCCATGACATCAATTAGGGATAGGTATCAACAACAATATTTTTGCATTTAAAAGAAGATTGGACAGAAATTAAAAATTGAATCTCTAATCCTTTTTAATTGCTGGGACTTTGGTTTTGTGCTGGCTTCGAAATCAAGATGAAGAAAAGTGCCGTTTTGAAAAATTTAATTTGTTCGAGCTAAAGTATTATGTGTGTGGGGAACCGTCGGCGGGTAGCATAAACGTCTTTTCCCTCTCCCCATTTTCCACACTATCTCATTGTCGGCGGCGGCGACCTTGCGTAAACAGGGCTTGAATGAATGGAGGCGATCGATGGCCCTCTGCCGACGGAAATCGATGCGCACCTGACCAAAATCGGCGAGGAGAAGGCCACCCTGTGGTGGACCGTCCAAAATGGTGGGTAGGCTATACCTAAATTTTGCACTGAAAGCACATTCTTCTTCCAGCGCCACCGAAATACGCTCTGAGCGTGAAAGTGGACGAAACCGACGTTTCTGTCGACGATGGGGCTGAAGAGGCTGAAGAGGTGCGTCGCATTGTGGACGACCGGACAATATTTGAGGGAAGCGCCAGAATGTTGTGGCGCCAAATTGTGATCGAACTGTTGCCGGGCAAGAGGTCGGTGTTTCCTTATACCTATGTACACCCATCCGAGACAGTTCCTGGATGTTGCAGGGCAATTCATTTTCAAAAAAAGTTCCGTTGGGTTCCCAATTGTTGTGTCTGTTCAGCTACGACTGCCATCTGGACATTCGGACAGTGGGGAGTGGAGGGCACGAGAAGAAGAAGAAAAAGAAGAACAAGAACAAGAAGAAGGGGCAGCAGCTACTCGACTCTTGGCACCAATGCGTGGCGCGCAAACCGGACGAACGCAAATGTGGGCCACAACAGTGGTGGGCTGTGCAGTTGGGTGTTCTCCCGTTTTAGACCTGAGCAGAATACAAATGAACAACCTCATGAAGAACGCCAAAAAATTTTGCAGTAATGCCAAATGGAAGCCGGTCTACTACTTTTCTCGCTGTCAGTCTGATGAGGAATGGGCAGAAGTGGAACAACAGAAAGTCGTGATCAGTGCGCGGGTGCGGGTGTTCAACCACGGTCATCACCGGGGACAGATGTCTCGGCTGAGCTACTCATACGGAGGTAAAATGAGTTCGGATGATCAACAACTGGTTCAGAATTCCAGTTGATCAGGATCAATACTGATCACCCATTGATCTGATCTAGACATCAAATTTGATTTTAAACCAATAAAATCATTGTTTTCATTAAATTGATCAACATTCAGGCGTTTACTTTTTCGCGCGTCCGTTAAGGATAAAGAGGAGCCCTTTCGGAAACCATTTGAAGGTTTTGTTGGGATTTGGCGTCAAATTGTGCCCACACATAAAACAGGAATTTCCCGCGGACACACTGTTCGATGCGGACAATTTGGCGCTGTTTTTTGCGGACATCAAGTGTTACGGAGATTATTATCCGGATGAGCAAAGGACGCACTACATCACAATTGCCGTGTGCCTCCGGGGAAGCGAGGAAGAGGAGTTTGTTCTTGCGAAAAAGTTCCCCAAGGGCCAATGCCTCTGCTGCCCATTTATAGGTTCTGCAACAAAAGAAAACTTAAGCAACTGGATCCCAGAGAGAATGCCTTCCTGCGGTTCTCGCCGGAGTCTGGGCAATTCCTGGTACCAGTCCGTGAGATTGACGAAGAATGGGGCTTGCGCAACCCCATCTGGATCGAGTTATTCCTGATGCGGGACGTCAAAATCGCAAATTTGTAAGAACAAACTGTCTTTGGCGAATGAAACATTTTGCAGAGACAAGTTGCGCTCTCGCGAAGTGAAACTCATGAAGAAGTGGAACGTACGTGCTGACAGACGTTTGTGAATTTTCAATTATGGATTAATTTTCGCATATGGACCCTAACTGGATCGAACATCGAACATTCGAGCATTGTTTTCATAAAACCCATTTGCGCCCCATCTCCATTTCAGCGCTCTCCTATGGATGTAAACTGTGTCGCGCTACCGGCAAGCGTCGCCGCACCTCCGCCGATACTGGATCCACGGACTCATCATCTTCACATGAATAGGACCTGGAGGGAATGGCGGTCACTGGGGACGAGAACCCGAACAGAGAAGAGAATTGACCACCTCTTTTTGTAAAGATGATACTGGCCACTGTCGCAAGTGGTCCAATTCAAACTCTGTTGTCAAAACTTTAACTACTCCGACCCCAAGTTCTGTGTCCGAGCTCCGAGCAATGCAAACTGCAAAGTAAATCAACCTGGAAGGTGAATAGAGCGCCAGAGTTTCGGGTGAATCTTATCCGTCAGTCATCATCATTTTCATTTCTTATTTGAATACACCTCCTACCTCCTAGTTTCAATAACCATATTTGCATACATTTCATATAAAAGATTTGGCGCTCCTGTCTCTCTCCTACTCTCATCATTCTATATTCGAGTACCGGCGACACTGCATTTGGCACATTGATGAGGAGAGCCACGCCAACATGTGGGTCAACGAGCGACTGACTGACTGAACTGTGTTGCTCTTTTTGCAGAATTTTGCCCGTCGAGACGTGGACCGAAGTGCTCGTCTCCGCCCAAATCGGAGCTTCTGTCTCTGGCCGTCAAAGACTACTTGCACAGCAACTGCAGTCCCCACATCCCTGTGCTGGTCCAATGGCTGCATTCTCCCGCCGGGGACGACGAACACCAGAAAGTGACCAGTTTGAACATCGGTGGCATTGAGAACTTGGCGGTGTTCATCGCACAGGCTCAGCAGGTCATACTTGGGGAGGGGGTCAACAAATATGCAGAAATTGCTTTCAGCACTTTTTGTCCGCCCGCACCCGCATTTCCCTATTTTGTGTGCCTGCTCTCGCCCGCGTTGGACCAAGAAAAGCGCATTGCGTTCCCGTTCAGCACTCTGCACAACGAGAACACCGGCGAAGTGCTCACTTTGCGTCACCACAGCACCAAATTTGCCTTTGGCGACTACCCGCACAATGTGATGCTGTGCCGCCACAGCTGCACTTCTCCGCCCACAGAGCAGAGTGAAGAGGCGGAATTGGCCGCAATACGTGAGAAAGCAGCACTTGCGTTTTTCCCAAACGATTTGCCGTGCAACAAAATGGTCCTGGCTGTGGCCCAAATGAGGTGGCGGGATTGGAAGTCTCCGAAATGCCGATGTTTTTAGTCAAATCGAAGAATCACTTTTTCCGCCTGAGCTTTCGGCAGTTGAGCCACTGGACTTGGCTGAGGCAGATGAGCTGGGCCGAGCATTGTGAAGAAGCCCAAACGGGAGAAGAATGGTGATTGAGTGCACAAAGGAGCAAACTGTCCTTTTTTGTTTTGCGATAAATCTTTAAATGTTGAAATGCGGTAATGATTTGGGCGTGGGATGGTTGGATAAAATTTATTTTCCGCCAACATTTTTTGGTTCATTCGGACTGTCACTTCAATCGGCCAAATTTATTGTCAATTTCGGGGTTCAATTCTCTTCTTCTGTGGAAGAGTCGCATTCCAGCTCTTGCTCTTGTTCGCTTCCTTCTTCTTCCTCTGACGAAGAATGTTCCTCCTGCTGATCAATTGGTTGCGCGATTCTCGCCCGCGGATTCAGCGCATTTCGAGCGCAAAAGGCCCCGATGCGCTGGCACGCCTCTCGCATGGTCTGTTCGGGCACGGTGAGCACCAGACGGAACCAGTTGGAGCGCAGGGAGAAGGCAGAGCCCGGCAAGCAGTACACGCTGAGCAACAGGAGGGACGCCACAATCCCTTCGAACATCTGGACCCACCTCTCCTGTGCTACCAGCTCCCGAACAAAGCTCGTCTCCGGTCCGTACATTTGTGGGTCCACCGCCACCATGATGTACATGGCGCCCTGGGGAGGGAGCGGCCGCAAGCCGGGCACCTGGCCGAGCTGCTCAACCACTGTCTGGGCGTTGGACGCCAAAAGGCGCTTGATCGGGTCGAAGAAGGCGGGCGGAGTGTCGCGCAGAATCCGCGGCAAAGCGCCCTGGGAAGCGGAAATATTAGCATTTGGGACTAAAAATTCAATTTTCGGCTGTTTAGATGGCAGTTGAATCGCGAGTCTTGAGGGATTAGAAACATGAATTCGGGGTTTTGAAGAAAACTCGAAGGATTCGGCCTTTGGATCGACGTCCACCTGGATGAGTGCGCAGGGCCCAACGATCTTCTGGCTGAGCGCGCAGATGCCGCTCTTGACCTGGGCCAGCACCCCGTTTGCATCGTGCACGATCAGCCAGCCCAGTCGCCAGCCGGGCACCACGTACCGCTTGGCGATCCCGTCACAGCAGATGAGCGGCACTCTCGGCCGCAGAGAGGCCATCGGGTGGAACTGGGCGTCTGGAGAGTGCACCAAATCGCCGTAGACCTCGTCCGCTATGACCGGGATCTGGACGGGCGGACGAGAAAATGCCCCATTGGCCATTTGGGCGCCACCTTGTACTTGTTGGCCAGCTGGAGGATGCGCTCCAGATGCCACTTGGGGAGCACTACCCCGGTCGGGTTGCCCGGGTTGTTGACCAGGATGGCGCGGGTGCGCGCGTCTATCTGGCGCTCCATGTGCTCCAGGTCGGCCAGCCCGTCCTGGGCCATCCGGAGGCGGTAGTGCCGCGTGCGGATGCCCCTGGGACGGCACAGAGTGCCGTACAGCGGGAACCCGGGGCGCGGCACCATGATGTTGTCGCCCTCGTCCGCCAGCGCCCACAGCGCCATCTCCAGGGCGTGCGAACAGCCCGACGCCAGCACCACCTGCTCCGCACAAATGGGCGCCTCCGGACGGGAGAAGTGCTGACGCCAAAATGGAGGACAATAAAAAGTCAAAACTGATTGTTGGACGAAGAAGAAAAAGTGATTGATAGATCTAAGGGAAGCTTTACAATTTGGCATTTGAACAGAATGGCCATTTCTATTGGTTAGGAGCTGAATTGAAGTGAAGTCATTAAATAGAGCGCACTTTGGGCTTTCCAATGGCATCTGATTCCAATTTTTTGCTTAAGCCTGAACCGAGTTATGGCATGTCAAAATCTCCCTTCGCCCAAACGACCTGCTCCTTTTGAGATTTACCTCGGCGATTGCCTCCCTGGCCTGGAGGTCGCCCACCGCGGGTCCGTAGCCGTCGAAGCGGTGCGACTCCAGCGCCTCCAGCAATGCCTGGAGAGTGGCCTCGCTGGGCGGCAGGTTCCCGTACAGGGTCGGGTCCCCCAAGTGCAGGCGGATCGGCGCCTTCGAGGGATTCGGGGCAGCAGAGAGGGAACAGTCCGTCAGCCGCCGGATCGGGTTCAGTGTGTTCCGCGACTGGCGGGAGGCACGTGCCGGAGGCCAATTGTTGTGGGGGTCCTCAGAGAGCATTTCGGCGGATGGAGGGCTATATGGACTATGAAACAATTCGAATTTGAGACATGTTTTGGGGGGACCCAGAAAGGAACATTTTCGAGAGATACCCAAGCAATTTCCAACTGAGCAATGTGGCTGTGGCCTCTGCTGTTGTTTGGGGAGTCCACTTTAATAAAGGCTCTGTGCGCGCAGCGAAAGAGGCGTTGATTTCGACGACGATCGGATTGGCGGCAATGCGCTGGCGAGATTCAATGAAATGGCGGCTGAGAGGGGAAGGGAGGGACAGGCGGCGGTGGGTGACGACGAAAGGGGAATTGGATTGGCGGGGAGAAGGAGAGCGGATGGATCCATCCGCCGGGAACGCATAAAATAATTGCCGGTCGGAGGCGGTTGCATCATGCTGACAGGGAAATGGAAATGTGCGTCGACATCGGAACCAACGAACGAAGGCTCCCAAACGACGGAGGGGTGACGCAGTTGCCGAGGGAAATTGCGTCAGAAAATGCAACGACACTACCAAATTACATGTGCGGATGACCTGTGGAATCTGCAAAATCGAGCACACCTTCAGTTCTCAAGTGTCCACCGATTTTTGGAACTCCGAATGAGAAATTCATTAAGAAGTAAAATTTATTCTGGTTTTGGACCTCTTTCGCTGTCACGGGATCTCAATTTGCATCGCGTCCATTAATTTTAGGGGACTGATGAGAGCACCCAAATTCACTGAAACCATTTCAGCGGAAACAAAGTGCAAATTGAGAAAGGGGCGAAAAAGATAATAAGTAAATGAATGGCTTCCAAAAAAGAAAGAATTGGCTCCATGTGATTGCGTTAATTGGTTTGCACTTTGGCGCAAATACAATAGATCCAGATTCTTCAGTCTCCAAACAGTAAAGCGGGACGCTGCTGCGGGCGTTCGCAATAGCCACCGAGGGAAAAAGGTCTTCCCAGCCTGGATTCGATCCAAGGCCACTATCATAGCGCTCCAAACCGGGGAGTTTAACCATTAGGCCAGCCGGGAACACAATCCCCCCAGCGACTATTGCCTTCTTCTTCATCTGTCTGTTGTTCTTCTCCTTCCTTACAAAACATAAAAAATACGTGAAAGTTGGACGGAAGTTCCAAATTAAATTAAATTAAATTAAATTAGATTAAATTAAATGCGGTTGTTGTTTATCCGTGGCTCATTGGAATTTGCGCGTAAGCACCTTCCAGACGGCGGTGCAGAACGTGGTGGTGTCCTTGCGCACCTCTCTGCGCAAGTCGCGGCTCAGCCAGAGCATCAGCAGCGGCTGCTGCACGTGGAAGATCATCCCAAACAGCTGCCAGAAGATGGACAGCACCTGGCGCAATCAAATCCTCACTCGAGAGCATCCGCTGGTTTTTCGGGGAGTACCTGCACGGTGCTGGGGCTCACTTGGAAGATGCGCGTGTAGTAGTCCAGAGAGTTGGACAGGTAGTAGGGCACGGTGCTGAAGAAGCACATCAGGTACAGCCGAGTCCGCTCCAGCATCAGGTTGGCGTGCGCCCGCTGCTCGCTGCTGTTGGCCATCGAGGGCACCATCATGGTGGTGTTGGTGGCGCTCGGCACGATGGTTGTGACCGCCGTTTGGGCTGCACAATCGATCAATCAATCAATCAATCAATCAGTCGATCAATCAATCAATCAATCGATCAATCAATCGATCGATCAATCAATCAATCAATCGATCAATCAGTCCCCGTTCCAGCCCCCCACCCCCTTTGGACTCACTGGAGTGCGCGTAGCGCCGTTTGCAGTAGTTGTAGGCCATGTAGGCGAAGGTGCCCATGTACAGGGTCACCGGGATGAAGATCACCACCAGGTAGACGCGCTCCACCCAGATGTACAGCTCCGTGTCCGGAATCTGCTCGATCAGGAGCTGCTGAAAATCGGGGCTCCAACGCCCAAAACAGGCACATTTTGGGGAACCTTGTCAATTTCGGTGGTGGGCTCGATGTAGCCGAGCTGGGCCAAACAATGGAATGGACGCTGTTCGGGGAACCAGTTGATGAACACGGTGTAGACGAGTGCGCAGCAGAAGGTGCCCGCGATGATGCGGGCGCTGGTCCTGAAGAACGGGCGGCAAATGGACGACGGCACAAAGGCTAGAGGCACTGACTGGACGGTGAACAGCTTCGCGTAGAAGAAGGGCAGGGCCACCGCCATGGACCGGTTCACGGACAGCTGCACGTAGAGGGCGTCGATGCTGAAGTTGATGAAGCGGAACACGAACGCCTCCATCGTGAACGGCAGGTGCAGGCGGTGCCCGATCAGGAACTCGGCGGAGAGCCACACGTACTCCAGCAGCCAGAACAGGTCCAGCACGTTCTGGAACCAGGAGAACAGGCTCCACAGTCCCTCTGCTGTTGGTGTGCTGACCGTGTACAGGATGAACAGGAAGGCTGAGCGCATGCGTGACAGACGCAGGTTGGCGGGCAGCACGCTCAGCTGGAGCAGAATGCCGAAGCCGTACACGATGGAGAAGGCGTACGCGTTGAACTGGAGCGCCGGGTCCCGCTCCGCCGGGTCGTCGCAGCGGCGCACAATGTCCAAATAGGCGGACAGCACGGAGGCGGTGGGAGGGGCCGACGGATCACTTCCGTTGGCATGGATTAAATTCGCCAGCGGAGAAGAAAGAGTGGCATTGGCACTCAAAAGGCCGGTGGTGTTAGACAGCTGCGAAACACTCGCAAAGGGGACTGCGGTCGAATTGGCGGTCAAATTGGCTGTCGGATTGGTGCTCATTTTCAGTTGGGTTCTTCAGGGTTCTGCTGCTATTAGTAAAATGATGAAATGGCACAAAATGTAATTCAACTTTATCAGATTGTGCACTTTTAGGCTTTGGTTTTGACGCAAAACAACCAGAAAAGGTCCTCTGCTTTCGAACAATTGTACATTGTTCGCATTCTAAAAGAATGGTCAATGCGCTCCTTCAAGTGGGCACTGGCAACATTTTGTTGTTTGCTTTTGTTCCCGTTTGAACTGTGGCAAAGGTATTAGGTTGTGTTATGACTTATGAGTTGTGGTGATGCTAATGATGCCCCAATGACGAACTGTTTCCCCTTTGGGCAGTCCAAATGAGGAATGTGATAAGTTTTTGCGCCCCTTTCGGCACATCCATTTGCACTTTTTGGCACTTTTTGTGTTTCCATTTGGACACCAAAAAGGCGCCAAAGTTGCGTCCAAAATTGGCCCCTTTTCTGCGGAGGGATTCATTCGGCCGAGTCGATAAATCCGCCGTTCCCCCCGTCCGACCAATTCAATTTTAATTGCCTCCCAACAGAGTCCCATTTGGGGCAAAAAATGAGAATTTGTTTTGCAACAAAAATCGTTCAAAAATCCCCCTAATTGGGCCAATTCCCCTATTCCCTCCACTTCGGGACCTCCCTTTCATTGGGCGGTGGTGACCTTTCGTCCCCGGCATTTGTTTGTTATCGCCACAAAAGACCTAATTTGAGAACTCAAATTCACATCTCATTTTTATTGGCCCTTGAGCCGTTTCCACCACATTTGGGAGATTGGGAGGCCGAATATTTTTTTAACTGTTTGAATTAAGTACTTATATTCCGCTGTCCAGATGTTTTCCCAAAATGGCGTTGTTTCTGGGCCCAGATCCCATTTTAAAAATGATATTTTTGTGCTGACTGTGTGAGCCGAAAGAGTTGGACCTGTGCCCCTCCCTCTGCTGCTGACGGAGAGTGAGTGGACCAATTTGCCGCCAAAGACTAGAATCGGGAGGCAAACGCAGTTCTGCCGACTGTCTGGCGGACAGAAGTTCCCTCCCCGGGACACGCCATCCCCGCCATTTGGGGGACAAAAAAGGCGAAATGTCGTGCACAAATTCGTAATCCGAAAGTGAGAAGAGAAGAAAGAAAACTCGGTTCTGGGTCCAATAGTCCAATTGGCATTTTCTCGAAATTGCGAATGCTCCGAAAAATCAGATGAAAAATCTTTGGGTAAAATAAAAGATCCCAACAAATAATAAAGAGTAACAACTAATAATAATAAGAGTTACGTTTATTTTATAGTTTTCCATTTTTAATTTCCAAAACAGCGGAACTTTTGCACCGTTTTTTAATTAAGCGCTGACACATCGAGAGGAAGGAGGGATGGATGTGTGGTGCAGCACATTTATTTCTGTTCACTCGCGTGTGGAGGGAAACGCAATTCCGCGGAAACAAACACGCGATGGCACGAGGGGAGGAACGGATTCTGCCGAGGGAAGGACCCTTGGCGCCGGATGGGGCCACAAAACGGGGCAAAGGGAGGGCGAAAGGGCGAAAGGACGAACGGCAATTGGAGCATAGGACTGGAGAAGTGGGAGCTGCCGATGGTCTGTTAAAGTGCGGCGCCCATTGGGCCATTGGGGATGCATGGGAAGTGGCAAGTGGGGGAGAGGAACTTTGGAATTTGGACGTTTGAAGTACCAAACAACAAAGGCAAAACACACCCCACAAACGGGAGAGCCGGTTGGGGCATTACAAAACGAAATAAATTGGGGGCTCTCATTTGGGGAAATTGTTGCGAATAAAGGAATAATGCTCAATTAATTTTAAAAATGCTTTGTCCATGTCAGGGCACAACAATATACCTATTGTCATTCACTCACTTATTCTAAAGTGTTTGGTTGTGCCCTCCTAAAGCCCAAAAGTCGGTCAAAGGGCCAAATTATGTTTGGCAATTTTGGAGGCCAAAAAGCAGTACGGGAGCCCCTTTAACGTCAACACAACAACAATAATGCTGCCTCCCGACAGTGGATGACGATGATGGACGACCGACCGGCGGAATTGCGCGATTAAATGTGGCCCTGGTGGCGGCGGCCGTTTGCAGAAGCAGCAGAACCCACGAGGCGGGAAGCGCCCTCTGGGAATGGCCGCCCACGTCCGGGGCTTCTCCCATTCCTTGTTTTGGCCCAAATGCGCATCAAATTTCCCATTTGGGAAGCGCCACGTGAGCGCCAAAATGTGCCAAAACATTCCGGGGCAAAACGTCAAACAAAAATACCCCGAAAAGGACTGCCCAAAACTCGATTCAATCACAAAAAAGCAAATGCAATCGCTGATTTTACCGGTCACTTCCCAATCCATCCATCCATCGCCTTCTCCTTCTCCTCCATTTCCCGCCCTCTTCGATTGGCCAACAGCACAATTGGGCTCAGCATCCAGTCTGAACTTGAATTCAATTGAGTGCCCAATTGAATGTGCGAACAATTATCTAATAGCAATTCACTGTTCAAAGAAGGCAAAGGGCAGATGCTCAAACTGATCGTCGGGACCGGTGGCCGGGACAGCCTCTGCCGGGTCTGGAGGGCGTCCGTTGAGGCGGACGAACTTGGCCCGCCTCTGGGCGGCGATCCTCTGTCCTTTGGTGGGGGCAGACTCAGTCTCCCTCCGCGACTGAAACTGAAACCATTCGCCATATGGCCCCTTTGTTGCGCATTTGTGGTCCCCCAGTGCCCACCGCGTCATTGCTGCTGTTGCCCCTGGTGGACTGGCGGTGTCTCTTCCACTGCTCTACGGCGGAACTGGCGCCCTCTGCGGTGTCGGAGGAGTCCCTGCACGCGAACAGCAGCACACTGATGCTCAGTGCGCACAACAGAGTCACAAGCTGGATTCTCAGCCTCATTAGGGGAACATTTGAAGATTTGAACACACTCAGCAGAGCATCAAATATAAACAAATGCCCAGGTTGGGAATAATGTACAAGTGCATATCCCTGATCAATCGGAAGATGCATTGCCCCGTTCGACATCTGCTGGCAGTGCATTATTTTTTATTTTCGAATCTGTCCACCGAGAGCCACACAATATTCGAAAATGAATGGCAGATTTCCCAATTGCGTGGAATCACCAGCTCTAGGATACCTCTCTATGCCATCGATTTTATTATGCTGCACGGCAAAAGAGAGCAAATGCAATTATGGAATATGGAATGCAATTAGGTATTTTTCAATTTTCACAGTTTTTAGTTTTTACACCGATTTCTGAAATATTATATTTTCCACCGCTTTTGAGTTATCACTTATCAGTTATCAATAATATTAATTTATTAACACTAGAGATGGAGGGACAAAATGCCGCTGTGAAAAACTGCAAAGAATCGCCTGTTTGTGCGTTTCTCCCAATTTGGCTGTTCTTCCAATTGCGTCATCATCATCGATGGGCAGTGGTTCTCAGCCCAATGCATCTCCACACTCCAATAGGCTCTCTGCCTTCTGTACTCCGCAGACCCCTTCGGACGCAAACTATAGATATAGGTAATCGAGCGACAGGCGCTGTTGATGCAGTTGGAACCAGAATAGGCAGCACCTGCCGTTCTCGGCTGTCCCCTGATGTTCCCCTGTGAGCAGTTCCATCTGCTCTCCACTCTCCCATCGGCATCTAGGCCATCGCCGCAAACTCACACTCATTCATTATTGGCTCCGATCTCGAGCAACTACGAAAATCGGTGCGGTGAAAGACGCACATAAATAGCAATAGAAATAGAAATGAATGCGAGACTCAGAATTTACAAATAGTTTCGTGCGGTTTCAGGAATTCAATTCACCCAAATGGAGCCCTCCCTGATGAGCAGTGTGTACCCCACCAACGCTTCCCTGGGGGCGACCAACTTCTACTCAATGGAGCGGATTACGCCCCCACTGCAGGCAGTCTGCCTGACGCTGGCCGCCCTAGAGCTGTGCACGCACTTCGCCTGTCTCCCAGGTAAACGGGGGTTTCCGACCGTTCGTTTTGACCTCTGTTCGAACCCAATTCGAATTCCATTCGTTTTGACCTCTGTTCGAACCCAATTCGAATTCCATTCGTTTGACCTCTGTTCGAACCAATTCGAACCCCCACATTGGTTCAGTGTCTGCGCTGAACGGGTGGCTGATCGCCCGTTCGGGGCTGCTGCACCGGAACCTCAAGTTCCTGCTGCTGTGCCAGTGCCTGGTGATCGCCCTGATGTCGCTGGTGCGGACGGTGGTGCTGATCCCCGCACTGGCCCACGCGGACCTGTTCTTCGGGAACGGGCTGATCCGCTTCCTCTACTTCCCGGTGTTCCTCTCCTCCATCATCTTCGTCGATTGGCTCGGCTTCGCCCTGCTCTTCGAGCGCATCCTGGCCACCGTGTTCTGCAGCAACTACGAGCAGGACCGCCACCCCAACTTCATCGTGGCCTGCGCCCTCTCCCTGGTGGGTGGGAAAGGAATAAAGAACAACCCAATTCACCAGAATATGAAATGATTGTCAAAGTTTATCGGGTCGGATATGCGATTGCCAAATTGGAGTTGTGGATCCTGGCTGAGTCGTGGTTGGTGTTCAGTGTCCACTGTTCGCTTCCCCTTCGCTTTGCGCTCATTTCGATTTGGAGCCCTTGGCCCCGAACGGGTAGTACGAGTAGTACGGGTTGTACTGGTACTGCTGGTAGTAGTACGGGTACGAAGACGGGTCCGCACTCACGTACCCGTATCCAGGCACGTACACGGAGCCGCTGTTCGTCTGCAGCAAAAAACCACACTCATCATCACTCTATTGGCACAGTTTTGTGTGTGCGGGGACTTGCCCTGTAGGTGCCGCTGACTGGGTCGTACGTGTAGTAGGTCCCGCTGCTCGGGTCGTAGTAGTTGTACTGGCTGGACGAGTAGGAGGGCGAGTAGGACGGATAGTAGTAGGACGGGTACGCGGACGGGTACTGCTGGTAGTACTGGAAGGCCAAAGGTACTCTTGAGTCTTGATTGTTTGCGGTGAGTGGCACGGGAACATGGGAGGGACTGAATTTGCACCGAGTTTCGCTTACGTAGGTTGCCCCTTGTGCGGCCGAGTGCAGTTGCGAGAGGGCCAGAGCGACGAGCAGAAGGGTAGTGGCTGTCGCCAACCTACACAAGCACCGACATTAATATAAACGAGGAAATCGCATTTCGCCAAACCGACCTGGTGCGCATGGCCATTTGGAAAGGGCGAGGGAGGATTGGATTGGAGATGGAGCGGTTGTGGTTGTCGAGAGTGCGCAGTCACGTTTTCGCGGGTTTATTTATTGCTTCCCGGAACAGCCCGGACAACAGAGCCCCCTCCTCCCATTCATTGCCGCCTTCGAATTCGGTGCAAAGCCGTTTGTGGTCCCCAAAGTGTTCCCCAATCCAATTCCTCGCATTGTGTTCGCTGTTTGTTTGCGCAAGCGAACGTGCAAAATGCGCTGACAAAACAATAAGCAGCTTTCACGCCCAGCGAACTTCGAGAGGAGGACAACACAAACAAAAAAGCAGCGGCGGGCAGGAGCTGTAAACATTTTGGGCCGCAGAAGTTGTCGCTTTGCGAAATAGGGGCAATCCGAATTGGAGGCTGTTTTGTCAACAGTTCGAGTTGCGAATATTTATATGTTTCGCAACCGTAAAAAATGGACAATCGAATTCGAATATTTATTATTCCGTTTAGCCGTACAAATATTAGTATTATGGACAACCGAATGTGATTGGGGACTATGCAACTCTCTCTCTATTGCGCGTAATGCAGACACTGTTGATGTGCTTCATCGCGTGTGGGCTGCAACACCAACGGCAGCAACTGGCCCACGTGGTCCACCTGAAGGGGGGGGGGGACTCTTCCAAATGGATCCCTGAGGATCTTACCAGGTAGTCTGCGTACGGACCCAGCTCCCGCTGCCGCCCAATGCCCGACAGGACGCCCACCGTGGCGCCCAGTTTGGCGGACCTGCCCAGCTGCATGTCCGCGACCGTGTCCCCGACCATCAGCGCCTCCTTCGGGTCCACTCCCAGGGCGGCGCAGATTGCGAGCGCGTTGTGCGGATGCGGCTTCGGCTTGGCGCCGTTGTCGTCGCCACACACCACGTAGTCGATGTGCCGCTGCAGGCCCAGCCGGCGCAAGGTGGAGAGTGTGGCCGTTCTGAACGAACCAAATTGGGACATTCGCCAATTTTGAAACGGACCGGCTGTCCGCAGTGCAAACGGCGATCTTCAGCTGGTGCGCCTTCAGCTCGCCGAACAGCTGCTGCAGGTCGTGGATCTGGCGCAATGCGTCCGGAGCACTGGTGTCGCAGTCGTGCACACTGTGCTGCACCTGCACTTCAAGTTGCGCTTTCAGTGAACGCCTCGAGAACACAAACCATTCGGCGTGCACTCTTTGCGTCGATTCCATGTTCTTCGAGCAGCGCAACGATCCGCTCCCGAATCTGGCCCATTGTACCGTGCGCCAACAGCCCGTGCAGAACCCGCTGTTCGCTGGGACAGAAGCCGAGCAGCTTGTACACCTGGGGGCTGATGTCCCAGTTGCACTCGGCACTCAGCCTGGCACAAATATGTTTGCATTAGTATTTTTTGATGACAGCCCTGACTGTGATTCTCACTTTGCCGCGATCGACTTTGTCCACGGCACCCACATCGAGTGGAAGCAGATCAGCGTGCCATCCTTGTCGAAGATGACCAGCGAGCGCTTCTGCTGCTGCTGGCGACGGTGACGTACAACGGACTTTGGCTGGAACTGCTGGGTCTTTTGACGTCCCACAAATGCTTGCCAACCTCGTGTTCCCTTGCCTGGGAGTGCCTGCCCAGTGGGAGTCGGGCACTCGAAGCGCCTTGTCCGTCCTCCGTTTGGGGCACTCTGGCGACAGAGGAAACGACTGAAAATGGAAATGGAAATGGCACTAAATGTAAAAATATGCCCACATTTGGTTTGTTCGGCCGCCGACGGGAGTGCCATCCGACGGGTGGCCAACTGGGCGAACAACTGCTTCAGAACCGGACGAGACATTGCGGACATGCAGCGGACGGGAAGAATTCGAATTTGGGAATTTGCGGGAGACTGAAGGGCAACAATTGGGATTGGTCAAAACCACCAAATAATGAATAAGTATCAGTGGATTGGATTGAATGGCATGTGGGGACAAATGTGCGTCGCTTAAGTATTGCGGTTTGTCTCGGCAAGGCAGCAGTGACGTGCGGAGGGCGGAGGGGCGAGTTTTGGATTGTGCCGCAAGTGATCGGGCGACAAATCTGTCCGCGGGTGGGCGTTGGGGGCAAACAGCAGATGACGCCAACAAGACGATTAGACACAGGACAGAACAACACAGGACACAGAAAACAGAACCTAGTTCTCGGTTCTCGCTGAACGGACCCGAAATGTCCGTCTGGGAAAATTCCCATTGGACGGGTCCCTTCGGGGAGAGCAGCAGGAAGTTGTGGCGAAAACACTTGGTTGGGGCTGATTAATAACGAAACGAGTTTGGACGACGGGAAATGGAAACAGCAGTTTTATTCGAAAAAATGATTTAAAATTTGATTCAAATTTTGAAATAAATTCGAGAAATAAAACAATTCCGAAAATGTTTAATTTCTCTAAAAGCGTCGACTATTTTGGGCGTTGGGATGTCGGAAAAGAAATTTGAAATGTGAGGCCTCTGTCTTCGAAATTGCGGTCAAAGTTCAAAAAAGAAATGCGAGAACAGGGACAGGTGCTTTTGCATTCTCTCATCAGCGTCTGCTTCCCAACAATTGGCTGCGTTTGGAAAAGAGCAAAGAGATGGGAATGGGGAATGGGCACTGATCACTGAGCACCATCCGTTTTACCATTCAGAAAATCTCCAAACGGAGAGAGAGAATGTGCCTAAATTGGCGTGGAATTAGTTTGTCTGTAGAAAAAGGTGTTTTAGCCCGAAATGTGAGTCCTTCTTCTGCCGGGGAGGGAACCCCAAAGGGCCCAATGCCTTTTTTGGAATTCCTTTTCAGCGCTAAAAGCACAAACCGAGAGAAAAAGCGAGCAAAGAGCGCCGCAAAATGTGTTGCTGTCCTAAGCCTGTGCGGAAAGCGGGGAGCGAGAAGGGAATTTCCCGTGCGGGGAAATTCCCCGCAGAAATGTGGGCAAACAAACTGGCTGGGAGAAGGAGGGGGAGAGCTCTTTTGAAAGAAGCGGAGGAAAGAGCCCAACGAATGACGTTCACGTGGACTGGGGAATACAAAATAAAAATATTCCTCTTCCTCTGTTGCTACCGCTATTTTAGCCGCCCTTGTTGGTGGACGACCGTTGGCCTCTGCCGATGAATCAGAAGAGTTGGTTGGTACAAAAGCCGAACAGAAATAGAGCTTTGAACGGAAAAGCTATGCAAATAAAACGCACAATTGTAAACAAGTAAACATTGGATTCTTTATTTAAGAGAACTGTGCGCGCATCCTGCGCAAGTCAGAATTGTTTACAACAATTGTCACACAAATCTTTTTCCTTCATTCGTCATTGGGTGTCAAAAGTCAAAACTTCGGAGCGCATTCGGAGCATTCTTCTCGTAGCTGAAGCAGAGTCACAATGGCGATGGCGAGAGATGGGCAAAACGAGAAAAGATAGTGAAAATAGGAGAGTGGAGGGACCGAGGCATTATTTTCCTTTCAGCTCTTTCGCCGGTTGTGCATTCGCCAGCGAAGGCCGAAGGGGGTGAGGGAGAGAGTGGAGCCAGGGGGCGAGAGAGGGGCGGAGAGAGCGCTGTCTGTTTGGCGC